>VMDO01012702.1:0-55174 GCA_007922755.1 Pedetes capensis | reverse complement strand
CGATGCCGAGAATGTCAATGTTTATGTGCTCCATTTCTCTTTTAATGATGTCTAATTTTCCTAGATTCATACTACATACATTCCATGTTCCAGTTATTAATGGATGTTTACAGTTGTTTCTCCTCATTTTGAGTAGTGCCACATCAGCAAGTTGAGCACCCTGGGGCTTTACTCCATTTCTGTCATCAAGGTAGATTCTACTTGGAGGAGGCAACTCTTCCCCAGTAGTCTTTTGAGTGCCTTCCAACCTGGGGGCCTCATTGTCTGGCGCTATATCTGACAGTGTCTCTTTGCTATCCATAGAGTTTTCAATGGCTAGTTGTTTCGGGAGTGGCTCACCAGGTCCTACTTCCTAGTCTGTCTTAGTCTGGAAGCTCAGCTGTAAACCTGTCCACCATGGGTAACCTTGCTCATGTCTGAGGTTACAGTGGCAGAGCTCTCAGCCTCATCGCAACACACAAGCCCCCACAGTGCGGCAAACTGACAGATGTGGGGGTTACAAAAGGTTTATACTTGAGTATTTTCTATTTTCTTGCCTAATAAGAAGGTAGATTGTTTTCTTTTTACTGAATTCCATTAGAAATATATAAACAGAAAGTATCTGAAAGAATCAGAAAAGTAAAGCAGCCGTTGGCCATCTATACTCTTATTCCTTGCCTAAAAATGGGTCTGTTTTAAGATGGCTTAATGTTTACTTATTGTGTTCACCAGCTCCCCACTACTGTAACAAAAGACCTAAAATAACTTGTAAAGAGGAAAAGGTTATTTGAGCTCATAGGTTTGTCAGCTTCAGTTCATGACCAACTGGCCCCATTGGTTTTGGCTGTAGTGGCGCAGTGTATCATGGTAGGAGTGCATGACAGAGAAGTCCTTCACCTCATAGTCAGGTGTGAAACAGAGCGGGAGAGGCAGAGGCCCATGGTCTCCTTCAAGGACACACTTCCCAATGACCTAAAACCTCCCACTAAGCCCACTCCTTAAAGTTCTCACCACCTCTTCATAGCACCATTCTGGGGAACAGGCCCCTGATGCATAGGTGTTTGGTGGAACATTTCAGATGCAAACTATATATTGTTGTTATTAAGTGCTTTCCAGGCAAGTCCGACTCACACTGACCCTAAGTACAACAGACAAAACACTCCCTGACACTGTGCCATGCCTAGCACTCTGTCAGTGCTTCTCTGCTATTCATAGGGTTCTCAATGGCTGATTGTTTTCTGGGAGTGGGCTGCCAGGTCCTTCTCCCAAGCCTACAGCACCTGGTGTTCCTAGGTGGTCTCCCATCTAAGGACCAAACAGGCCTGACCCTGCTTAGCTTCTGAGATCAGATGCTAAGTTGGTATGGCTGTAGATGAAAACTACATAGCACCTACTTTTTTTTTTTTACGCTTCATAATATTTTGATATGTGCAATGAATTGGCACCAGAGCTACAATCTTCTTACATACGTAAGAGATGATTATAATAGAGGCAGAGAAAATGCCAGCTTTTCTGCTCTGAGGAGGGCTTCCTGACTGGAAAGAGTGAATGTGACCCATCTCTACAGTGAACGGATGTATCCCTTCTGGCTTCTAATAGAGAATCCAATGAATGGAAGGAAAATCCAGCAGTAGATGGTTGAAGGGGACAAGAAAATAGGTATTCTCTTTTTCCCAGAGCAAATGTTTCTGATTTCCTGGTATTAATGTCTCATCATAAATACAAGTTTTAATTTAGTTTCTTGTTAGAGTTTAGCATTATTTTCACACACTTTAGGCTGGAAGAATTAAAGAATTAAAAAGCCCTAGCTCATCTGAGGAGAACAGATTCATTAATAGGTAGTAAATTTCTCACAGAATCTCTTGGAAAGATGAAGAAACAGCATCTAGATTAAAATACCAGGAAATGATTGGAAAGCCACATGGCACAACCAGTGCATTAAAGAAAGAACCGCCATGTTGGTGATAGAAAAATATCATGGTTAAGACAACGGCCATATGCACAGCTCAGTGCACTTCCAGAATCAGCAGGAAAGGCTAGAAGTGTCGTCTCTTTCTCTGTCAAATCTTTGAGACACTTCTTATGGGCAGAAGATGTAAATGCTAGAAGTCACATATAAACCAATATGTATCTGCACAGAGGCAGAAATGCCTCTGTGTCGGCTATACAGACATGTGCCCCTGAAGGTTGGATGAATGTGGGATTGAACTCTAGCATACCCCACCGACGGTCAGCTCCTCATACCCACAGCTCAGTATACAGCTCAATGAGTTGTTGAGGGGATGGGTTGGGGAAGATAAAGGACATTAGTGGGGACAGTGTCTTAAGTTGTCATCATGCGTTGTATCATCTGAAAAATATGAATCCAAATTCATTCCATTAGAATGAACAAACACTTTTTATGGGAGTAGCTTCATAGCTCTATTTTTCTTTGATCGATGATGTTTCAAACATTGCTCTGAGAATTGACAAGATCCTCTGAAGACCTAGATCTACAAAACACTCTGCAAAAAGAATAAACAATGCATTAGTTATGGTAGCAAATCATACAGAGATGCAGAGGTTATGAGCACCGAGGAATGCATCAGGTTAATTAAAAGAGATCAAACACAGTGAGGGATAACAAGGTAGAACACACACATTGGAAAGAGGAAGTAATGTTATGATTAATAATGTTAATACTTTTTTAAATTTAAAATAATCAATTTGCATTAAGATTATCATTGATACATTTGAATTTGTCTTCTAAGTTATTTGCTTTACATTTGTCTTTTTATTTTTATTTTACTTTTTTGTCCTTGCTAAATTCTGGTTTAATTCAAACTTTTACTCCATGTCCTTATCATTATATTCTTGGCTGTATATTCTTTTATAAATGTTTAAATGCTTACTGTAGGCATATATCTTTAAGTATTTAGAGTTCTCATTTAATAGTATTTTCAACAGTGCCTGTTAAAAAGGGACTGTTAAAACTTAAAACTTTTTATGTGTATTAACATCTTTCTTTATGATGTTGTTGTTAGGTGCTGTGGAGTCAGGGTCTGACTCATAGTGACACCATGTACAACAGACAAAACACTATTGTCATTACTTCTCTGCTATTCATAGAGTTTTCAATGGCTGATTTTTTTTTTTGGAGGGACTGAGTTACCGGGTCCTTCTCCCAAGCCTATAGCACCTGGTATTCCCAGGCTTATTATTCATGGTAAAATATACATGTTGCTGTTGTTAGGTGCCGTTGAGTCGGTATCCGACTCATAGCAACCCTCATAGGGTTTTCAATGGCTGAGTGCTTCGGGATTGCCTTGGGAGTGGATTGCCAGGCCCTTCTCCCATTTTTGTGGTGCTGGGAATTGAACTTGGGGCCTCAGAGACTGCAGCGCAGCGCTCTACCCACTGAGCTAAATTCCAGCCCCCAAAATATACATAGCTATATAAAATCAAGAACAAGTATGCTTATTGTCACTATTATTCAATTACTTTTCTTTAATTAATTTTGCTTTAATTAGTTGTAGCTATTACTTTGGACATAATGGCCAAGGTAATTAATCAAAGTACAAAATGGTTCCAAATAAATGGGGAGGAAATTCAAAGTTATCCTTTTTGTATTAAAATGACTGAAAAGATTAAAGAAATCCAGGGGAAAAAGAGAAAATTTAATAAGGCATGTGGTTATAAAATTTAAAATTTGCAATTAATAGTAGTAGCTTAATTTTAACCAAAGTGATCAATTTCAAAATACAGTGAAATAAATTTCTTTTACAAGCATCAAAGGACAAAACCAATTGCAATATCAAAAAACTTTCTATGAGAAAAAAATCTTAATGAGAACTGTGCAGTCAAAATACTGTAAATATGTAATTTTGACCTTAATCTATAACTTTGATGAATTAATAGAGAGTTCTGGAAGAACATAGGAATTAATGTTAATTTTGTTTCTGTTAGAATAGTGAAGCTAGTAAAAAAAAAAGGAGTATTGGTGAGATTGTTTTCTGGAATGTATTTTAGGTGGTTTTGTTGTTGGCATTATAAAACTTGAATTATTTTTATAATAAATATATCAAATAAATTTTAATATGAGTGTCAGTTCTCAAAGACAAATTGTACAGTGGAACTTAAATATTAATTTCTTTTGGCTAATATGCATATGAAAAGCTTTTTTTTTTTGGCAATAGTGGGGTGTTGTACCCAGAGCCTCCTGCATACTTTGCACTCTACCTCTGAGCTGCACATCAATGCCTTTTTAAAAATTTTTTTATCTTTAGACAGTGTCTTGCTAAATTTGTCAGGCTGCTTCTGGCTTTGAACTTGTGATCTTTCTGCCTCCACCTCTCAGGTCACTGGGATTAAAGGCATGCGCCACAACTCCTGGCATGAAAATTTATTTTTATAGATATTATTCTAGTATATTTGACAATTCTTTCAATACTAAAGTATTGGAAATTATGTAGACATATACCAATATGTATTACTTTTCAAAATAGGATGAAGTTTAAACATATTGTAAAACAATTTAAGGATATATTGCAGACATGTAAGGCAAATTGTACTATAATATCAGAGTATAAACATATTTATATTAAAAATGTTTTTATAATATGTTTATTAAATTCCTGAAAGCTTACATAAAGATATATTTTACATTGAGGGGTTCTAGATATTTGAAAAAATAAGTACAGTATTAACTGAAAAAATATGTACATTAACTCCATTATTATTTTCTCACAAGAAAATTTAAATAGAGAAATGATAATGAAAATAACAACTAAATGCCCCATTGCTTTTTTTCCAGCACATCTGGGCTTAGAGAAAATGATTCCAGTATTTGATTCTCCATTAGAAGTGATTTATACTTATCATTTCTTCTGGTAGTTTTAAGGTTTCTGGTTTTATATTGATGTCTCACCCATTTCGAGTTGGATCTCTTGCAAATTGAGAGATAGGGGTCTATTTCCATTTTTCTGCAGATGGATATCCAATTTTTCCACACCATTTGTTCAACAGGTTGTCTTTTCTCCATTGGGCATCTTTGGCCCCTTTGTCAACGATCAGGTGGCTGTAATTGTGTGGGTAGGTCTCTGGATGTTAAGTTCTGTTCCATTGGTCCTCAAGTCTATTTTTGCGCCACTTCTAAGCTCTTTTTGGTACGATAGCCCTGTTGTATAAAGTCAGGTATTGTGATCCTGCCTGCATGAGTTTTGCAGCATAAGATTGCTCTGGCATGGTCTTTTGTGCTTCCATATGAATTTCTGGATTATTTTTTCTATTTCTGCAAAGTCTCTCGTTGGGATTTTAATGGGAACCACATTAAATCTGTAAATTGCTTTTGGTAGAATAGCCATTTATACAATATTGATTCTCCCAATCCATGAAGAGGGGAAGTCCTTCCATATTCTAGTATTCTCTGCAATTTCTTTCTTTAATGTTGTGAAGTTTTCCTCAAGGAGACCTTCAGAGTCTTTGTTTAGATTGATTCCTAAATTTTGATTTTTGGTGAACTGTTGTGAAAGGGATTGTTGTCTTAATTTCCTTCTCTTCCTGTTCACAATTAGTGCAAAGGAAGGCTACTGATTTTTGAGTATTGATTTTGTATACCACTATTTTGCTGAAGGAGTTAATCAGGTCTAAGAGTTTTCTAGAGGAATTCTTGTGATCCTTTAGGTAAAGGATCATGTCACACATGAATAAAGATAATTTGACCTCTTATTTGTCTATCCTTATCCCTTTAATTTCTTTCTCTTGTCTGATTGCTCTGGCTAGGACCCCAGTCACAATATTAAGTAAGACAGGAGAGAGTGAACATCCTTGTTTTGTTCCTGATCTTAGAGGAAACGGTTTCAATTTTTCCCCATTTAATATGATATGATATGGCTGGAGGTTTTCGTAAATGACCTTTCTGATATTAGTGTATTGCCCTATTATGTCCATCTTTTCCAGAGTTTTCATCATGAAAGGAAGTTGCATTTTGTCAAAGGCCTTGTCATCATCAATTGAAATGATCATGTGATTTCTGTCTGCAAGTCTCCTGATATATTGAAATACACTGATTGATTTTCATATGTGCAATCAGTCTTGCATGTATGGAATGAAGCTCACTTGATCATGGCATATGATCTTTTTTATGTGTTGCTGAAATCTGTTTGCCTGGGTATTTTTTTATTGGAAATTTTTAATGTACATCTTAATGTGATTCATTTTGACATGCTTTTCATTGTGACATTTCCATATATGCATTTTGATAAACATTATTCATATAGGTTACCCCTTACCCTCCCCTATGCTTCCCCCTCCCACCCTTCCCATCTAAGTTTCCCATCTAAGTCTTCTCTATCTTTTACTTAGTAGTATTTTTCTATATGTCCTTGGGTTCCAGTTCTGTTTAAGATAAAAACAAAGACCACTACAAGAAAAGTTTCTATCTTGTTAGAACAATTACATGCAATTTCTAGTCCATTTATATTGACATCATTCTTATCTTCCCCCCTCCCTTTTATTATGATCCAACCTTTGAATAGGATTTTTCCTTCTTATAATTTTGAAACAGCTCCCTCATATGAGTGAGAACATGTGTTGTTTCTCTTTCTGAGCTCGTGTTTGTTCACTCAAATTTTCTCTAATTCCATCCATTTTGATGTGAATGAGCTTATTTCATTTTTCTTGATTGCTGAGTAGTATTCCATTATGTATATATACCATAGTTTTTTATCCATTCTTCTGTTGAAGGGCACTTTGGCTGGTTCTATAGCCTTGCTATTGTGAAAAGCACTGCATTGAACATGGAGATGCAGGTGTCTCTGTGGTAATGATGACCCATCTCCCTTTGGGTAAATTCCCAATAGTGTTATAGCTGGGTCATATGGTAGATCTATTTTTAGTTTTTTGAGGTACCTCCATATTGATTTCCACAGTGGTTACACCAGTTACAGCTCCACCAACAATGTAAGAGTGTTCCCTTTCCCCGAAACCTCGCCAGGGTATTGTTGAGAAGTTTTGCATCCACATTCATCAGGGAAGTTGGTCTTTCTTTAAAGTGTCCTTGCCCAGTTTTGGTATCAGGGTGATGGTGTATTTGTAGAATGAGTTTCAGAGGGACCCTTCCTTCTCTACTTCCTGAAATAGTTTGAAGATAAGAAGTATTAATTCTTCTGTGAAGGTTTTATACCATAAAACTACTAGAAGAAAAGATAGGAAACATGCTCCAACACATAGGTACAGGCAAGTATTTCCTTAAGAAGACTGAAATTTCCCAGAAAATGGCACCAAGAATTGACAAATGTGATGACATGAAATTAAAAAGCTTGTGTACAGGAAAGGAAACAATCAACAGAGTTAAGGGTTTTGCCCTTACAGTGGGTCCTTTCTTAACATTCTACACATTCAACAGAGGGCTAATTTCTAGAATTTACAAAGAACTCAAGCAAGTAAATCCCAAGACAATAAATAACCCAATACACAAGTGGGCAAAGGAAATGAGCAGACAGTTTTCAAATGTAGAAGTTCAAAGGTCTAAGAAACACAGGAGAAAATGCTCCATATCCCTAGCCATTAAGGAAATGCAAATCAAAACTCCAAGATTCCATCTAAGTCCAGAATGGCCAAGATCAACAAAACAAATAATATCAAATGCTGGAGAGGATGCAGAGAAAAAGGAACACTTTTACACTACTGGTGAGACTGTGAGTTAGTTCAACCACTCTGGAAATCAAATAGAGAAGCCTCAGAAAACTAAGGAGAGAACTGCCATATGACCCAGCTATACCACTCCTAGGATTATGCCCAAAGGGAGACAAGTTATCATACCACAGAGACACCTGCATCTCCATATTTAATGCAGCAATCTTCACAATTGCAAGGATATGGAATCAACCAAGATGCCCATCCACAGAAGAATGGATAAAAAACTGGGTTATATATACACAATGGAATATTACTCAGCAATAAAAAGAATGAAATAATGTCATTTGCAGCAAAATCTATGGAACTGGAGAATATCAACTTAAGTGAATGAGCACAGGCTCAAGAAGAGAAATACCATATGTTCTCATATATGGGAGCTAAATCTTCCTAAAAGGAAGAAAAAAACCATACATAGTTATATGAAAATGAACAATCAGACTTACCTAAGAAGGGAAAATATAAGCAGAGTAGAAAGAAGGAGGGAGGGGACTAGCAAAGGAAAGTGAAGCTTGTAGAAGGTGGGAAAGGGAGGGGAAACTGTAAAAGGATCAAGGGGGAGATGATAATGTCAATATAAATGATGCAATTTCATGAGTACATGGGAGAAATAGGGGAATATGACCCATAAACGCATACAAGTTTTACTACATATTAACTAAAAGGTTCCATAAACTTTTTAAGATGATGAAAGTGTAACCAAAAGTGATGTACTTGTTGCATAATGGAAAAAGCAAATGCTATATTACTCTGTAGTCCACGAACATTTATCAATACAGGGAAAAAAGAAAAAAAGTGATTTATAACCACATATTATATATAAAAGGATGGAAGAATTTAACTCCTGTTCTTTGTTACTATTTGCAAATATTCTAAAATAAGTTTGAAGAGCCATAAATTTTACAATGAATTTTTTCACAATTTTTTTCTTAATAAATTTTTTAAACAGGAAAGTTGTAAGAAAATGTTTTGAAATGGAAGATTTCAAAACATGCCCCAGGTGGCAAAGGCATGACCACCATTAATCTGTCAGAAACCATAACTACAACTTTGAAAACAGGGTGAGTCAGAAGGGGATTGCCTGGGAGAGCAAATCATAGGATTCTGAATTTAGTAGCTCTGATTCACTACACTGAATTAATTATCTGGTTTGATAGGATGAGGCATAGTTAGCTGCTCCTACACCACCCTACAGGTGGTAGTTGAAGTGTCTGTAAAATCTTGAAAAGCCTTATTCGTAAACTTCCTTTCCACACCAACCTGCTAACACACACACATACGCACACACACAGAAAAGAAAATCAAATCTGTGAATGGTATAGAGAATGCTGGTGTTTTGTGGAGGAATTTTTGTAGACATGAACATAAAAAAGTCACAATGTCTCCAAATACGAAAATGGAGAGGAAATTTTTGATAGAGGATACACACTCAGAAGGATGCCAGGATGCTCAGAGAGAAAAGGTATTGTGTATATTATTTCCAATGAATGAAGAAAATGAAATTAAAAGCTTATCATTAATTACACATGTGACCTGGAATACTGAGAAGGATCTAGGTCCATCTTTTGTAGATAAAGACAAAGAACTAAAAAAAAGTTTTCACCCAATTAAACGGGATGCTGCATAAGTTGCCATAGCAACAAAGTAAGGTTATACCGTAGCAGATGTGAACTTAGAAAAATCTGCCTCCAGCTATTATTAAGGACTAGGTTTTAAGAAGAAAAGTATATTTCTTTGGGTTAAAAATGTAGAATAATGAAATATATACTTGGCTCTCTTTGTGTATGATTCCCTGAAACTGAGAATTGCCAGAGGGATTTAACAGTGACACAAACATGGAAATTCTGGTAAAACAAATATAAAAACTGTAAATCTAGTCACATTTTTCTTTTAGATTGCATGCATATCTGCAGTATAGAATTTTATTATGGCTTCTCTTCATTTGCACATATCTTACCTGTCTACAATTTTCCAGTATAGGTTGTATATGTTGCAAATGTCATTCCAACTCAGTGCCAATTTCTTTTACTTTTTATAAGCCTGCTGTTGTCTATTTAAAAATATAATAGCATGTGATCATATTTATCAAATATATATTCCATAGCACCGTTTGATGATACTCTGTGTGTGAATTTGTGGGTATGATGTGCTTTGTTATTGTTGTTAGGTGCCTTAAGTTGGGTCTGACTCATAGTGATCCTTATAGGGTTTTCAGTGGCTGATTTTTTGGGGATTGCTTTGGGAGTGGATTACCATGTCCTTCTCCCATGTTTGCGGTACTGGGGATCCAACCCAGGTCCTCAGAGAGTGCACAGAAGTACTCTACCAACTGACCTAACCCTCAGTCTGTGCTCTATATAAGTGTAAAACCCAAGTTATATCAAAAGCAACATCAACCAAAGTAAATGTCTGTGTGCTCTGAGGTTGTAAAGATAGGTGCTTATGTTCGGTTTGGGAAGATGTACTTGTCTGTTTGATATTAGGGTTAGCTATTGTATGGCTGTGCACAGTCCCTGAGAACAACTTAATGGAGGAATATTTTGTTTGCTGGGGTAGGCACGGCCCAAGAAGTGGCAGGAACTTGAAGCAGAGCCTCCTCCCATTTCAGCCCCAGAAAGCAAAGGTCACCCTGGAACCCAGAGCCTGGGTAAACCTCAGAGCCTCCCCTGGTGACCCAATGGTCCACATTCTCTCCAAATAGTACCACCAGCTGGGGACCTAACTTTCAAACAGGAGCCTTGGAGGCCATTTTATATTCAAACCATAATGATTTTTATATTTACCTTCTCACTCAGCTCTAAGAACTGTGGAAAATGATTTTAGTGTATTCATAGTTTACTTTTTCTCCCCACTGGATTCTTCCATATTCAGAAATGCTGTATATTCTTGCATTTGATCTGCACTCTTTCAACAGTTTTTGTTGTTAAGTGCTGTAGAGTCAGGTCCCACTCATAGTGACCCTATGCACAAGAGGTGAAACACTCCTCAACAGTGTGCCATGCCTGGCACTATTGTCAGGGCTTCTCTGCTATTCATAGGGTTTTCGATGGCTGTTTTGGGATTGAGCTGCCAGGTCCTTCTCCCAAGCCTGAATGTGATTTGGCAGCCCTCCAAAAATATTGAGTGTGGATTCCATTTGAGAATACAGAGTGTTTATTGAAAATATTTGCTTTGCTTCATTTCATTGTAATGTAACTATATGTGCATCCACTGACTGTGTCTGGGTCCCTTTCTGAACTTTTTCTGTTGCCCCATTTATGTTTTTACATAAGTATTATACTGTTATAACTACTGTAGTCATATGAATTGTAATAAAATGTATCCATCTGGGGGGTTTAGAAGGTTTTTGAGTTTTTGCCTTAATGTTAATTGTTAGTTTGTAAAACACAGTGATTATCTTTGCACGTTTTGTTTATCCTATGAAGTCTTGGTACTACTTCTTAGGCTTTGCTTTTAAATGTTTGTCTTTTCATAGTATGCTGTATTCCTTCTGTTTGTTTGTTTTTGTGGTTCTTATTCTTCTTTGTGCTTCCATCTGGACATGTTTTCCTATCTGTCTCGTCATCACCAATTCTTTTCTTGCTGAATTCCTGTATTTTTCAGCTCCAAAATTTCCTGGTCATCCCAGAAATCCTATGGACCTAGTAAAATGATCTTTTCTGTATATTCTTGAATATATTAATGATAGTTATTGTGAAAACTATATCTGATAAATTCAATTTTGGGTCAGCCTCTCTTTCCTAGGGGGTTATCTGGGTTCCCTGTACAGATACGTATGTTGTTGTTAAGTGATGCCGAGCTGTGTCTGACTCATAGTGACCCTCACAGGGTTTTCAATGGCGGATTGTTTCAGGATTGTTTTAGGAGTGGATTGCCATGTCTTTCTCCCATATTTGCGGTGCTGGGGATTGAACCCTGGGCTTCAGAGACCACAGAGCAGTGCTAAACCCTAGTCTAGAAACATATGTAGGTAGTAAAAATATAGATACAGATACATCTGTAACTTTTGTTTTATTGTTGTCGATACTGTGGCATTGAATCTAGGGCATTGCACATGCTAGGCAAGTGCTCTATGACTGAGCTGTACCCAAGCCCCTTTATCATTTAAATTTTGGGATGAGGTTTTGGTAAGTTGTGTAGACTCCATCTGGCCTTGAACTCAAGATCCTCCTGACTCAGCCTCCCAAACTGCTGGGATTACAGGCATGTGCCATGGTGCCCAGTTTGACACTTGGTGGTGGTATTGTGTGCCTAATATGTTTTGACTGAATGCACAAGTTTGGGTATTAACAATTATAGGGATTCTGGGTAATATTATGTACTTCCAGAGAAGATGTGCTCATTTTCTGAGAGGTTGGTAAAATCTGGGCGCACATACAAAAAAGTTCATAATGAATTTTATATGCTGAATAATTTTATTATCAAAAAATAATTTGGGCATATGTTTGCTGCAGATTTTTAGTGTGTCCATATATAAAGTCAAGGTGCCTCCCTTCTAGCTTAATTGTAAAACTCTGTGTGTGTATGTGTATAAAAATATTCCTAGTGTTCTTTTTAAGTGTGGTAAATTCTGAGTCCCTATTACATCCTGACATAATCCCATTTTACCTAATGTAAGTGCTATCACTGAATTGTATTTGGTTGGTTAAATTATGTTTAGGATATCTGTAATTATGGTAGGAAGGACACAAGCCTTTAAATGTATTTCCTGGTACTTTTGTTGCCTGATTTTGGTAATAAGTCAGTAATTTCAAAAATAGATTATCTGATTATTCCTCTTCCTTATATTCTCTGTTTAGGTCTAGAAAGTTTGGCAGCATTAACCCATAAAATATTTGAGACAAGTTTATAAATTCATCTTGGTGAAATTTTTTAACTACAGACTCCATTGATCCAATGAGTAAATTTGATTAAATTTCTATTTTCTTGATAATTGTCCATTTAAGTTTCTGAAATTTTCTAGTATCTCTTAGGAAAAAATTTAAATGGAGATATGAGAGATGTTTTAAATAAGCTGATGTTCTACGAGGAAGGACCACTGGTTTGCTTAGGATAGAAACTGATTTTGCAAATTTGTAGACTGATAATGGAGTGTAATAATGGAGTTTTGAACTTATCATCTACCAAAAATCACTCCTGAAGGATACAGCATCCTAGCACTCCTGTGATTTATAATTTGCATGTTTTGTTTCCTCAGGCTAATATGAATTGATATTAGATCAAAATGTATCTGGGATTGTGATTAGATCTGCATGTAAAATTAGAGAATTATGCAGATATAAATAAGGACATTTCAATTTGAATAAAATTACATTGCATTGATAAGCCATAAAAATCACCAACATTTGACATGGATAGTCATCTCTGACTGGGTGGCTATTGCTGAAGAATATCTTAGGAAACTGAAAGAATGGTTATTTCATGAACACCAAAAACAGAACAAAACAAAGGCAGACAGAAAAGTCGGTCATCTAACACATTACTTAGGAAAAACAATGGAGTGTTGTGACAAATGATGGTGTTAGAAGAAAATGCGAGAAAACCCTCCTCAGTTTGTAGATGAAAATCCTAGGTCAGCTCTTACCTTTCTTTCTTTTTTTCTCATTTGTAAAATAATAAAGTGGTGCCAGAGGTACTTATTTCTTATATGAGTCCTAGAATTTTATGCTATTATGGCCACAATTTTTTTTTTTTTTCGGTACTGGGGGTTGGACCCAGGGCCTCTCGCTTGCATGCTCTGCAAGTGCTGACCACTGAGCCGCAACCCCAGCCCATTTTTTTTTACATTTTGAGACAGGGTCTTGCTAAGTTACACAGACTGCCTCTGGTCTCAAACCTGCGATCCTCCTGCCTCTACCTCCTGAGCCACTGGGATTACAGGCGTGTACCACCGTGCCCAGCATGGCCACAACATTTAAGAACAAAATCTATCTGGGTTCTCTACAGGGGTGTGGAGCAGTTTTAGACTTTGTAGATAAAAGAAATGAGGTTTAATCCCAAGACTCTCATGAAGCAGGTGGAAGAGACACAGGTTAACACATGGTGACCTACTGTTAGGGGGTTGGGCATTAGGTCAGTGCCCAAATAGAAAGCTCAGATCAGCCTGTCCACCACTGACTGCCTCCTTTGGTGATGTTGTTAGGTGCCATGGAGTTGGTATCCAATTCATAGTGACCCTATGTACAACAGGTGAAACACTATTGTCAGTGCTTCTCTGCTATTCACAGGGTTTTCAATGGCTGTTTTTTGGGAGTGGGTTGCCAGGTCCATCTCCCAAGCCTACAGCACCTGGTGTTCCCAGGTGGTCCCGCATCCAAGTACTAACCAGGTCCAACCCTGCTTAGCTTCTGAGATCTCACAGGATTGGATGTCACAGGGCTACAGCTGCAGGCTCTGGTGACATTAAGAAGCCTTTAATGCTTCAGTTTTAAGCAGTGCCAGTTGGCAAACCACCTAGAGGTTAGTTTACCATTCCATATCCCCCACTTTTTTCAATGGGTTTTCGGTGTCCTTACCAGGCATCTTCTCCCCTGGGGGTTGTTAGTGTCCTGTTTCCGGGTATTACTCACCTTTCAACCCTTCAGCTAGGAATCCAGCTAAAGTCACACAAGGAAATCCAGAAGGCCCCGCCTCCAGCTCCCAGGTCTCCCAGCAAACTGCTGAGCCCCTAGGCAGAGTTCTTTCACTTCCTAATTTATCTCAACTCCCTTATAGTTTTCTCAATTACAAAAGCATTTTACTTCTTAAAGGGAAAGTATTTCTAGCTGATCTTGGATGTTCTAACCCATGAGCAATTTTTACCCCTTATATTCCTTAAGATGGGGCAACCCCCCAAAAAATCAGCCATTAAAGACCCTATGAGGGTCACTATGAGTAATACTTGACTCCACAGCACCTGACAATAGCATATTCCTTAAGAAGCTTTTGGGAAAAAAAATTAAACAACTTTCCATTTCTCCACATGATAGAAATTTCTGATTGGTGAATCCCTAGAGTACAAAGCAATGTGAAATGCTCCTGTGATCTCTAATATCTAAATAGAAAACGGAACATTTCAGACAAACACTTACTGACAATATAGACTTTCTGTTCTCCAGATGATGGATTTTTTCAATGACAGAGCCTTTACCTATCAGCAACTGAGAAAGTAGCTTGCACATTATAGTATATCTGTACAAGAGTTAGGCGCATTGATCGTATAGTCCATGACAAATGCTACAGATATTTTGTTGTTGTTGTTGTTAGGTGCCATCGAGTTGAGTCCAACTCATAGCAACCCTATATACAGCAGATTGAAACACTCCCCCATTCTGTACCAGGCACAGGATCTTATTTATGTTTAAGCCCATTGTTGCAGGCATTGTGTCAATCCATCTGGTGGAGGGTTTTCCTTTTTTTCCGCTGACCCGCCTCTCTCCCAAACAGCCTGGGTAGTCCTTGGGTGGGAGAACGCCTGGGATTACCAGCTGCTGCAGAGTAGGGAGAAGGACCTGAGAATGCATTCCGAAACAGCCACTGAAAACCCTATGAAGAGTGGAGAAACACTGACAATAGTGCTAGGCATTGCACAGTATCAGGAAGTTTTGTTATGTCTGCAGCCATAGCACCCTAACATCTAATCTTGCCTGATCTTGGAAGCTAAACAGGGTCAGCCTGGTTAGTCCTTGAATGAGAGACCTCCTGGGAATACCAGGTGCCGCAGGGCAGGGAGAAGGACCTGGCAATCCACTCTTGAAACAATCCGCCATTGAAAACCCTATGAATGGCAGAGAAGCACTGACATAGTGCTGGGCATGGCCCAGTGTCTGGTTGTGTTTCCTTCTGTTGTACGTAGGTTGCTGTGAGTCTGACCTGACTCGCCGGCACCTGACAACAACAACAAAGTACCTGAAAACATGGAGGAGAGGTTTATTTTGATTCATAATTTTGGAGGTCTCAGAGAATGGTCACTTGGCCTCCTCACTTTGGGCCTGTGCCCAGGCAGGACGTCATGATGAGGAGCACGCGATGTAGCAAAGCTGCTCACTTCTTCCCATCACAGTGGCCAGGAAGCAGAGAGAGCAAGAAACAGGCGTGGGTCAAGATCCCCCCTTCAAAGATACGTGCTAGAGACTTCCTTCCTCCAGAAAGTCCCCATTTCCTGAACAGCCCACTCGGCTATGAATCACGGATGATGAGGTGGAGGCCCTCAAGATCTCCAGGCCCCACCTGTGAACACGAAGGTACCCAGATCCAGCCTGCAACACATTAGCTGTTTTGGAAGGGACTTCTGATCCAAACAATAACAAGATTCATATCACAGCATGTTGAAAAAACTGCTGTTATAAAGACACACTGCTGTCATTAAGGGCAGTTTAATACGTGGAGGGTATAATGAAAAGGGTTTTTCTTCCATCTAAAAATGTTAGGCCTGCAACTGTATCCCTGTGGCATCCGATCCCGTCACATCTCAGAAGTTAAGCAGGGTCTGGCCTGGTTAGTCCTTGGATGGGAGACCACCTGGGAACACCAGGTGCTGTAGGCTTGGGAGAAGGACCCGGCAACCCACTCCCAAAAATCAATCTGCCATTGAAAACCCTATGAACAGCAGAGAAGCACTGAGAATAGTGTTTTGCCTGTTGTACACAGGGTCGCTATGAGTCTGATACTGACTCAATGGCACCTAACACCACAAACAAAAAAAATGTTAGGCCTGGGAAACATAGCAAGACTTCATGTCTTTAAGAAGGAGAAGAGGAAAAAGAAGAGGAGGAGGGGGAGGATAGGTGGAGGAGGAAGTAGAAAAGAAAAAGCAGCAGCAACAGCAGCTGCTGCTGCTGGGCATGATGGTACACGCCTGTAATGCCAGCACTCAGGAGGCTAGGGCAGGAGGATTACAAGTTCAAGGCCAGCTTGGACTACATAGTGAGACTGTCTCAAAGAAAAGATTACAAGAAAAAAAGAGAAAGAGAAAGAGGAGAGGGAAGAAAAGAGAAATGAAATAAAATAAAAAGAGAACAAACAGAAAGAAAAAAAAAAACCGTTAGCCTACTTTGCATAGGCCTGAAATCTCAGAAATCATCTCACTGCATGAGAAGGTTACTAGTGGCCTTTAAGAAGCCAACTACAATTTCTATGGAGTTCACCCTACATTGAGTCGGTATAAATTATGTATTATCAGTCCACTGTGCTAGATGCTAGCAATATAAAGGTAAATAAAGCATGCTTGCAGTTCTCATGGAGTTTTCAATCACAGAAAGATGACATAAAAATTCAAAGGTGTCCAGGTACAGTATAATAAATGCAATCATAGAAATTTCTGATTTGTAAATCCCGAGACTCTACAATACCATGAAATGTTTCTGTGCCCAAAGGTCCTGTGCTGTATTTTATAATCACATGCTTTGGCTTCCTTACGTGAAACAAAGGTAAACGTGTTTCCCAGAAGTTTAGAGAGGTTTCAGAAGCTAACATGGAATATTATTGTTGTTGTTAGATGCCATCGAGTCGAGTCCGACTCATAGCGACCCTCATAGGGTTTTCAATGGCAGACTGTTTTCGGGATTGCCTTGGGAGTGGGTTGCCACGTCCTTCTCCCATTTTTGCAGTGCTGGGAATCAAACTCGGGACCTTAGAGACTGCAGAGCAGCGCTCTACCAACTGAGCTAAATCCCAGCCCCAACATGGAATATTATGTGTGGGGAAAGTATGTATGAGAGAAACAAAAGTTGTCATTTAACGATGATAAAACTACCTATTTCCCCTTAGATTGGACAGTTGTTTAGCCATGTTCTATAAAAGCACGGACTTGGCCTGCATTTGTGCTCATTGTTCATCTGTTACAAATTAAACTACTAAGATCCGCACCGGCATTGTAATTTTCAGAATGCAGTCATAAATTTCTCAGATCAGGAGAATCAGAGGTGCCACATGCATTATTGTGGTGCCCTTGGCAGGAAGGACTAAACGTGATTGTAGACATAATTATACATGTGACTGTTGCTAGTATTGGTGTTTATATGTGAAATACTGAATTCCAATTTAGATGTACTCACATCCAACTTTTGTATGCTTCCCTTTACTTGGCTGCATTTGCTCACTTCACTAATCCATTTTATGATTACATACTTTAGGCATGCCAAAGTTATAGCAAAATAGTATATTTTTTAAAAATGTTAAACATTTCCATACAAGTAAAAGGGCTCAGGGTGCAGCTCAGTGGTAAAGCACTTGCAAAGTGTGTGCTGGGTACTGGGCTCAAACTCTCAGCACCACACACACAAAAAGTAATAAACCTGAATCTAATTGAACTAAATTAGATTGGCAGATTGTAGATAAGGGGTAAATGTATAGTGCAGAGTGACCAATTGAGTCCCCTACCCAAAAAGCAGCAATTAATGTAAGTCATCATATTAACAGACTGAAGAAAAACAAAAACATTCAATGGTTATCTGTTATCAATTCCTCTTAAGAAACTAAGAATAAAAGGGAACTTCTTCAAATTGGTAAAGGGAATTTAGAACACCTACATCTAATATTAACAATCTAAAATGAAGGGACAGGGGAGAATACTTTTTTCTGATATGGGGAAAGCCCTCTTACAACTTGTAATATCCCAAAATGGAACCTCTTTGTTCTGGCTTCTAGATTGCTTTCTGTTGTTCTGTGCCCTTTATCTTTCATATATATAGTTTATACATTTTAGAATTTGGCATTGCAGTGAAAATTCTAACCCCTTCAATAAAGACAGAAAAAACATACACATAGAAAAAAGAGGGCAAGTATGTTCACATGGAGAATAAATTATCCTCTCCGTAGAAAATGTTAAGGAACCCACAAAGGAGCTGCAGAAAATTATATGAGCCACAGGGCACAAGTTACAATTTTGATACATAGTAATCATTATATTTGTATAACTAGGGGTAGAAAGTTAGAAATGAAATGAGAAAATACTATTTGCAATATAAACTAGCACCAAATCCCAGTACTTTAAAAATTACAGAACACTGCATAGAGAAATTAAAGACCTAAATTAATGGAGAGATACCTCATGCTCATTTCTCAAAAGCCTTTTTGTGTTTAAAATGTAACTTCTCCCCCCATATTCCACAGATTCAATGAAATCCCAGTCAGAACCACAGCACATTTTATAATGGATAAATAATTATAAACTATATATATGAAAGATAAAGGGCACAGAACAACAGAAACAAATTTCAGAAGTCAGAACGAATATCCGTAATTTGGATATTATGACCCAAGCCATGATATACACTGGTATGCAGGTATCTTTGTAAGATGACGACTTTCACTCTTTCGGATGTTTACTCTGAAGCAATATGGCTGGTGGGTCATTTGCATCTTCTATATTTTTTTGAGGAACCTCCATGTTGATTACATAGTGGCTTGTTGTTGTTGTTGTTGTTGTTGTTAAGTGCTGGGGAGTCGGTATCCGACTCATAGCGACCCTCTGTACAACAGGGGAAACACTATTGTCAGTGCTTCTCTGCTGCTCATAGGGTTTTCAATGGCAGATTGAGTTTTGGGAGGGGGTTGCCAGGTCCTTCTCCCAAGCCTACAGCTTCTGGTGTTCCCAGGCGGTCTCCCATCCAGGTACTAACCAGGCCCGACCCTGCTTAGCTTCCAAGATCTGATGGGATCGGATGCCACAGGGCTACAGCTGCAGGCACATAGTGGCTAGACTATACACTGCTGGTGGGAATTTAAGTTAAAGACTTCTCAGTGGCCTTTGCTGTCGCTTGTTTTCTTGATGCTAGCCATTCTGACTGTGGTAAGATGGAATCTTAATGTAGTTTTGATTTGCATTTCCCTGATAGTTAAAGAGCCTGCAGCCGTAGCCCTGTGGAATCCGATCCCGTCAGATCTCAGAAGCTAAGCAGGGGTCAGGCCTGGTTAGTACCTGGATGGGAAACCGCCTGGGAACACCAGGTGCTGTAGGCTTGGGAGAAGGACCTGGCAACCCCCTCCCCAAAAATCAATCTGCCATTGAAAACCCTATGAACAGCAGAGAAGCACTGACAATAGTGTTTCCCCTGTTGTAGAGAGGGTCGCTATGAGTCGGATACCGACTCATCGGCCCCTAACAACAACAACAATAGTTAAAGAAGCTGAGCATTTTTCACGTATTTATTAGGCATCTGTACTTCGTCCTTTGAAAAGTGTCTGTTCTTTTCCATTTAATAGATGGATGGATGTGGTATATACACAAAATGGAGTTGCAATTATGTCCTTTGCAGAAAAATGGGTGTAACTGGAGATTATTATGTTAAGTGAACTAATTCAGTTCCACAAAGACAAATATTACATATTTTCTGTTATATGTGGAAGCTATGGGATAGGAAAGGAGATGAAATTTAGGAGAGCTGCTAGGGATATGGAAGAGGAAGAGTAAAAGTGGGAAGGGATGACAGAGGGATGAATAAGATCACATTCCATTTTATGTATATATGGAAATGTCATAATGAAATCCCTTTGTACAATTACCATACATTTTTTAAGAGCTTATACCACCAATTTCAAACGTATTATAAAGCTATAGAAATCAGCACAGGGTAATAATGTCACTGACTTCTAACTCCACCTGTTTCCATACCTAATTCCAACAGAGACTGGGAAATAAGGTTGACATATGTGTGCAGAAAGAAACAGAAATGGATTTTGATGGGAAGCTAGAAATCTCTGCCAAAACATAAAAGATGCATGTGGTTAGACATTTCAAGGACCGCTATAGCAGACAACATAAAGCCTGTAGTGTATAGCTTAAAAGTACTTCTTCAGCATCTATGAAATTTCACCTTCTATTATAAGGTGTAGTATGAGAGCTCCTAATCTCAAAATACTTTTGTGTTCATGTTCTTGGAATAACGTAAATGAGTCATGAACTGTTTGTTGCTTTATGTGGTGCTTATACCTGTTTACTAATATTTTAAGAGGGGCTGGGATTTAGCTCATTTGGTAGGAGTGCTGCGCTGCAGTCTCTGAGGTCCCAAGTTCAATTCCCAGCACCGCAAAAATGGGAGAAGGGCCTGGCAACCCACTCCCAAGGCAATCCCAAAACAGTCAGCCATTGAAAAACCTATGAGGGTCGCTATGAGTCGGATACTGACTCGACGGCACCTAACAACAACAACATTTTAAGTTTTTGTTCAGTAGTCATAAGAGATAGAACTCTAGTTTTGGTGTATGTGGAATCTTTGTTAGTTTTTCTGTGTAATTATTATTGCTTGACAAAAACATTGTGATATCCCTTCTTTCCCCAATGGTCTTAAACCATTAAGTTGCATTGCATTTTTGTGCCTTTAAAACATTTTGCTGTCTTCACCTGACAAGTGGGTAGGCTTGTCTGGTATTGCCTTAAAGGCTGTTCCTTAAAACTGTGTTTTCCCTATTTTCCAATGGAAATGGATATGTTCCAGTTAACTATCCCTTTCATAGTCACCTTTAGCAAGGTGTATTTTCATAACAATGTATTTACATAGAATTGTGAAAGTCTTATGATTTCTAAAATTTTCTTTTTCTTTGAAATTAATCTCATCTCAAAATTCTCATGTTACTGATTATCAGCTTCTTTGTCATGTTACTAATGATTATTTTTGTTGATTTTTTTAACAGACTAAGCATATTTTACTCATGCCATAGTTTTTCTGTTTCTAAATCCAATATTTTTTTTTCCATTAATGTCTTCCCCTGGTATCATTAGATATATTTTTATGTTTTCCTTAACTGTTTGAATTAAATTCTCAATTTCAAACTTTTAAAAATGAAGTCAGCTAGAAGCCGCTATGTGGGAAAAGACATTTTCTAACACTTCTCCTATAAATTCAGTTTTTTTACTCTTCTCATAAGATAAACATGATTTTCACTGTTAGCAAAATTAATTCTCAGCTTCAAAAATTCTCTCCATGTGACTCCCCACGTCCCTCTGTTTCTCATGAATTCACACATCCAGGCTCAGCTCCCACAGACAGACAAGCCGAGCTTTATTCTTGCATCTCCAGTGAAAACTTCAGCAGCTCACAGGAACTGTTCCGGGTCTGTCAAAACAGATGTATTAAAATTCCTTTTTGATTTGAAAAATGACTTAAGAGAAAACTACAGATCTGTATTTCAAAGTCTAAGTTGAACAGGCTTTCTGCATTCTGTTTATCTTAATTCCATTATGATCAGAAAAGTTATATTATTTATGCTTCTGAAATTTACTAAGGCTTCTTTTTGGCCCAATGTATTACTAGTTCGCACAAATATCCCTTGGGATCTTGAATTGAACAGTGGCTTATTTTTTTTTTATTTAGGATTATTTTTGTTTTTTAGAGACAGAAACTCTCTCTGTAGTTCAGGCTGGCCTCAAATAGAGATCCTCCTTCCTCAGTCTATGAAGTACTGGGATGAGAGAGACATATCACCGCTCCAAGCTTGAAGGTTTATTTTCTGTTGGCATAATCAAGTGTGCTCTCTCTATCCATTGCACTGCATTGGTTTTCTCTTTGGGTCTTCGATAGTTTCAGTATATTTTTTCACTCTGTGATATATCTTAGTTTGAAAAGGGCTTAGAATGTTCAGATTTTAACATCAGTTTCTCTTTGCGTTTCCTGTAATTTCTACTTCTTAAGTGCCACTGCAGATTTGTTTGTAAATGTCTTTCCAATAATCACATCCTCTTCCTGAATCAAACCTTTTAGCACTATAAAACATCTATTTGAGATTTTTGTGATGTGACTATGCTGCTACCTCATTCTTAAGGCTAATTATTGCCTAGTGAAGCATTGCTGGAACATTAAATTTTGCTTATCTTGATCATTTCGTTTGGGGTGTGTATCGCAATGACTGGATTTTTGTTTTTGGATGTGATTTGAGAATCTTTGTGTTTCAGGGGAGAAGTGTTGTGGATTGAATGTGTCTCCTCCATATTCATATGTTGAAGCCCCCTGGTACACAAAATGATGGTGTTAGGAGGTGGGGTTTAGGGACCTTCCTTTTCTCAGAGGAAGACACACCAAGCTTCCTCTCTCCTCCATGTTAGGTGCCGTCGAGTGGTGTGCGACTCATAGCGACCCTCATGGGGTTTTCAATGGCTGACTGTTTTGGGATTGCCTCGGGAGTGGGTTGCCAGGTCCTTCTCCCATTTTTGTGGTGCTGGGAATTGATCTCGGGACCTCAGAGACTGCAGAGCAGCGCTCTACCAACTGAGCTAAATCCCAGCCCCCCTCCTCCATGTGATAACAAAAATGAGTAAGTAGCCAACTGTAAGCCAGAAAGAGAGGCCACACCTAGCACCAAATCTACTGACACTGTCTTCTTGGGCTTGCATCCTTCAAAACTGTGAGGAAGACGGAGTTGTTATGGAAGCTCCTTGGTCTGTAGTGTTCTGTTGTAGCACCCTGAGATGACCAAAACAATGCTTGCTCCTTTTATCATTTTTTCCAATATGACAGAGAAGTTTGCACTTAGTTTTGCCATGCAATTTTATATAATTTCTGCTTACATTGTGTTTATAAGCATGTACTTATAAGCTGTTGTTGTTGTTAGGTGCCGTCGAGTTGTGTCCGACTCATAGCGACCCTTATAGGGTTTTCAATGGCTGATTGTTTCAGGATTACCTTGGGAGTGGATTGCCAGGTCCTTCTCCTGTTTTTGTGGTGCTGAGAATTGAACTCGGGACCTCAGAGACTACAGAGCAGCGCTCTAACAACCAAGCTAAATCCCAGCCCATTGTACTTATAAGTGCATGTACTTATAAGTGGGTACATCAGGAGTAGGCCTCTCTTTTACATGCTTTGTATTGGGTAGTATTTGTAATTTGTTCTAGTGATAAATTATACAGTTATATATTATATTTTTGTGAGATGAACCTGGCAACTCACTCCCAAAAATCAATCTTCCACTGAAAACCCTATGAACAGCAGAGAAGCCCTGACAATAGTGTTTCCCCTGTTGTATGTAGGGTTGCTATGAGTCGAATACCTACTCGGTGGCACCTAACAACAACAACAAACTGTATTTTACACCTATTTCAACCTTCACTTTGCTTAGAATCTTATTTCCCCTATAGTTTGGAACATAACACTAGTTTATATCCTTTTTCCACTTTCAATCCTTTTTTTTGCCATGAAGTTCAGCTCAACAAATACCATTTTTTCAACGTTTACCTTTGTATTCTTAAGCTCATGATTTGTCAGTTTCAAATAATATTGTTGAGTAATATTTATCCTCACGCCAATGAGGAAGCTTATTTTGTTACCCATTGATTCTGTTATTGTTAAACCCTAAGACATTTGTTACTCAGATTGTGGTAAAATACCTTTACATATCTTACACTTGCACGATTTAGTAGAATCAGTGCAAAGTAAATGACTTTAAAATTAGATGTGTTGCATGACCACTTAATCCCTTTGAGCCTCCGTGTTCTCATTAGGCAAAGGGAAAACAGAGCTCTTCAAGGTTTTGACAAGATGAGTCAAAAAGCATTTTGAAAAGAAAATGGGGCAGCATCTGATAGGCAGTGCACACTAAATACGTGTCAGCTCCTCCCTCATTCTAAATTACTGACACAGCCAGGCACAGTGGCCATATTTGTAATCCCAGTGATTTGGGAGGCAGAGGCAGGAGGATCATGATTTCGAGGCCAGAGGCAGGCTGCATAACTTAAAAAGACCCTGTCTCAAAATAAAAAGTAAAAAAATGGCCTAGGGGCACAGCTCAACGTTAGAGCGCTTGCACAGCATTTGTGGGACCCTGAGTTCAACTTCTCGGTATTACAAAAATAAATAATAACTAAATAACTGATACAAACCTTAGGTAACTCAGACTCGCTTTACAGTGATTCATTGCTGAATAGTACAAGCTTCAACATATACATAAAATTGAGTATGTTTATTCAAATTTGTGATACAGTGTATCAAACCTAAATAATCTCTATAAATATTGTTGTCATGAAACATATTACTACATTTTAGCAATAAGTGCATTTTAAAAACTCACTTGCATGAGAAAATATTTGAAGGAAATTTCAAAGTTATGTGTGTGAGCTGGGCATGGTGGCGCACACCTGTAATCCCAGAGTTTGGGAGGCAGAGGCAGGAGGATCGCAAGTTTGAGACCAGAGGCAGTCTGCGTAACTTAGTGAGACCCTGTGTCAAAAAAGAAAAAAATGGGCTGGGAGTGCAGTTCAGTGGTCCAGCACTTGCAGAGCATGCAAGCGCGAGACCCTGGGGGTTGTACCCCAGTACCAAAAAAAAAAAAAAAAAAAGAGGTTATGTGTGCAAAGGTTGCCATTAAGTTAACAAAGATGTGATCATACTACTACTCTTATAAACTACTCCACTATGCAATCTATCTTTTACTAAATTCAGCCATTTCTGATTTGCTGAGGTCAAATAGAGTTCTAATGTTTCTTCATGTATTTTGTTACCACTACCCGGTTAGACTTTATTCTAATTCAGAATTTTGTATCTCCTCCTAGTCAAGCAAGATGACTTTTCAATGTCAAATTAAAATATCATTGAATGAGAATGAGCTCAGATAGCATTATGGGCAGGGGACAGGCCTGGGAAGCTCATTCTCCAGCCCCTTCAGAGGGAAAGAGGGAATATGGGCCTTTCTGATGCCTTGGTCTCAGACTTCCACCCTCTAGAACTATGAGACACTAAATTTCTATTCCTTCAGAAGGTACCCAGTTTGTCATATTTTGAAACAGCAGCCCCAGGAAACTAATACACAGGGCATAAGTCTGTCACTATTCAGAAAAGGCCTGTGTGCTTTTTTCTCATGTCAGAGATTTTTAATGAGACTTCAAGTCAGTATGAAGATTACATTAACATTCATCTGAATAATATAAGTATTATTCTGATATTCCATAATTTCTTTGAGTTATAAAATGTCGATCTTATTCAGTAACTTCAACTGTCACCTGTAGACAGCTTACATTACTTTTGAAAAATAATGTAATTTCTCTTACATATTCCTTGTGATTTAGAAAGTACATGTCATAGCCAATGGAAATTTCTATACTCCTAATTTGTATCCTTCATACCCCAGAGACTACAGTTTATCTTTGCCAAGTTTTATTAAGAAGCTTTCATCTTAGGCACAGTGGTGCACCCCTATAATCCCAGTGACGGGGAAGCAAAGGCAGGAGGATCATCATTTACAGGCCAGATGCAGCCTGTAGCAAGTGTTTGTGTCAAAATAAAAGAAACAAACTTAAAAAGAGATGGTAGAGCTCTTGCAAAGCACTTCTCAGACCCTGGGTTCAACCCCTAGTACAGAAAAAACAAAAACAACAACAAAATAAAACCAATCTTCTCTTAAAATGAAAAGTATTTAAATTTCATCAATCGTGAATAGAAATGTATGTATATACTTATTTGTTTTGAATAAAAACTTGAATAATCTCAAGGTATGTCCAAACATCAAAAGAAAAGTATAACATGGCTGGCTGAAATTTTAACTGAAATTCTTGGATTATGACAGTTTAAACATGGCTATGCATAATGTGCTGGGATTTAGCTCAGTTGGTAGAGCGCTGCACTGCAGTCTCTGAGGTCCCGAGTTCGATTCCCAGCATCGCCAAAATGGTAGAAGGACCTGGCAATCCACTCCCAAGGGCAATCCCGAAATAGTCAGCCATTGAAAACCCTATGAGGGTCGCTATGATTCGGACTCGACGGCACCTAACAACAACAAATGCATAATGTGATCAATACTACCACGAATCATACATGGTTACCATTGAATAACTGTGGCTCAATTACACATTTCTTTTATTGTGTAGAAGACAGCGAGCAATGCCAAGGATGTTAGCAGAATATTCTATGGTTTCATAACTTAAAAATAAGACTGATACAAAGACTTCTTCCACTCTGAAACTCCATTTATGACACACTCAGTTCTCCAGAGATGCTCTTTACATTAAAGCCAGATGTCAAGGGGATTAGCAAGGTGAGGCTCAGTGGGGCTGGAACTGATGACAGAATATCAGGTGAGCACCCACGCAGGTCAGGTCAAAGAGGAAAGTTTAAGTCAGCATCTTCAGCTATGGCCTTTGAGGTTGAAGAGCCTTTGCTAGTTTCTTCAAATACCAAGACTGAGTATTCCCACTTCCTTAGCACCTGGGCGAGGGTCCTGGAATGAAAGTAACTCTCCATTCTCTCTCACCAACTTGCGCTGATGCAAGAATATGATTCAGCCGCCAAAACTACTTACTTCCCTCGACCACTAGATAGTCCTGCAGAAGATTTTAATCCCAAATGTGAAAGGATTAAAAGCGTCCCTTCCAAGAGAAAAGTCATTTTGCATTCAGAATTAGACTCTCCTCTTCTTTCCTTAGCCTGCTGCTATAGCCCTGTGGCATCCAATCCTGTCAGATCTCAGAAGCTAAGCAGGGTCGGGCCTGGTTAGTACCTGGATGGAAGACTGCCTGGGAACACCAGAAGCTGTAGGCTTGGGAGAAGGACCTGGCAACCCCCTCCCAAAAATCAATCTGCCATCGAAAACCCTATGAACAGCAGAGAAGCACTGACAATAGTGTTTCCCCTGTGCTACAGAGGGTCGCTATGAGTCGGATACCAACTCGATGGCACCTAACAACAACAACCTCTTTCCTTTGCTAAGGCCTGCGGTGAGGGCTGTCTGACTTTAGAGAAAGAGCCTGTGGCTTCTTCACTTTGTGTCTTCACCTGGAATCCTCCCACCCACCCTCAGCTGACCACAAGTCTCTTACCTTTCCTGAGTCTCACCAGGAATGGATCACAACAGGTGAGCAAACAGGACCTCCCTCCCCTGGCCCGGTGCTGGTCTAAAAGGCTGTGCCAACGTAAAAGTGCGTGTCCTTCAGCAGTAGTTTTTAGGTCCTTCCACCAGTTGTAACCTTGGCGACCTCGGTCCTGCCTTGGCCCTTCCAGAAGTAATCTGCTTCAGGATGTTCACCTGGGGCAGCTCACATAATTCCTAGGAGTGCCACATTCTCCTCTGGTAGGTGCCTGATGGATGCTCCATGTCTCTCTTGGAAACTCTAAAAAGCAAAGTTCGATGTGATGCCATGTTGTTTTTCTCCCCCATATTAGAACATAACCATGCCAAAAAAAAAAAAAATACACTCCTTGACTCCATCGAGTCAGATGATTGCCAATGCAGATACTTCTGCCCGTTGCCCTGGGCTACTTAAGCTCTACCCTGGTGAGTCAATCACCCCTCCATGTGTCCTTAAAGAAGCACACCCTTGAAGGTCTTAGAGTCAAGCTTGTCAGGGCTCTCTCCATCCCAGAGCCATTAACAGGGCTTCAAATCCTTCTCAAGGCTGGACTGCCTTTTTCCTCTCTTTCTGCCATGTTTCTTTTTATTTTCCAACCTGAGGAAATTATCTGCTTTTGATGGCTCATGGCATTAGATTAAGTCCATCTGAATAATACAGGATAATCTCATTTTAAGCTCCATAATCTTAATGACTTTGGCAAAATTATTTTTATCAGTTACTAGAACAGATTTGTGGGTTTAGGGGATTAAAACTTGATCCTTTTTCTGGGATCCATTATTCTACCGATCACAGTTTCCCCAGGGCCTCTAAATTTCACATCTCTAGATATGCAAAATGCATCCATCTAACCCAGAAATCATTTAAATGTTGTCAGATCAAGATAGAAAAAATTCAATATCTCAACCACTGGAATTGGATGTCGATGAATAATTTTTAGAAGGCCATTATTTTGCCTGTCACATTGCTTCACTCATGAATCTTCCAAGTCAGGTGAGAATACAGACACAGTAAACAAGTAATACTAAGAGACAATTAATGCTAATAAAGGTAAGTACTACTTTCTCTGGAAGCATAAATTAGAAGGGTCTTACATGAGTCACAGAAAGATATGCCAGTTTATCTCTTATACTTGAGACTGCACAGAGTTGTTTTTGCTGTTGTTGGTTGCTATTGCATTGGGTCTGACTCATAGTGACCCTATGTACAACAGAACAAAACACTCCCCGACACTGTGCCACGCCCAGCACTATGCCAGTGCTTCTCTGCTATTCATAGTAGATATAGCCAATGAAGTGACTACTTAAAATATTTATAGTTGATGGGTAAGATAGAGCAAAAGACATAAATGAGAAGATTGTTGCAAATAGTTGAGAGAAGAAACTAATTCATACTAGAATGACACTAATAAAAATAGGGATATAGAACACCATATGTTTATGATTTGCAATCAATGGGACTAAGATATTGCTTACCTGCTGGGGAGTAAACCTGAGGGGTAAGGAAGAACCAATGACTTCAAATGCTGGTAGAAGGAACAGGTATCAAAGCCATAACTTTAAAGGCATGGGTTCAAGATACAATGAGATTCACTTGGGGTGTTAATAAATTTCAGACCTCCATAAGACATTTAAGTGAAGACATAGAATAGACAGGTGGAGAAACAGGTCTGCAGCTTGCTATCTGAAAGGGTCCTCATTGGAGATCTGTATTTGTAATTTATCACAATGTAAGCGGAAACTGAAAGCAAGAGGGATTGGCAATAATGTCAAAGGTCCTGAAAGACTCCTTAGGATAAAAGAGGAAAGTAGAAGACAATCCCTAAGGAACAGCATGATTTAAGGACACTAAAGCTGTTGTTGTTAGGTGCCGTCGAGTCGGTATCCGACTCGTAGCGACCCTCATAGGGTTTTCAATGGCTGACTGTTCCGGGATTGCCTTGGGAGTGGATTGCCAGGTCCTTCTCCCATTTTTGCAGTGCTGGGAATTGAACTCCAGAGACTGCAGCACAGCACTCTACCAACTGAGCTAAATCCCAGGACACAGAGAAAGAAAAAAGGAATGATTAGGAAAAAGTGAGAGAAAGAAAACCAGGACTAGAAGTTAATGGGAATTTGAGTAGTCCTAAGGGACTGTTTTCTAGGTAGGGGACCACAATGGGGAATGTGAAACAAAAGGAATTAAAAATGAGTGTGGGGCTACATGCCAAAGGGAATGGGTGTTCCCAGAACACCAAGATTCCATCTTGGATTTTCCTCTGTCCTCCCTACTGTGCGTGCTCCATTTCTACCGGATGCTGTTCCACATTCTCAGCCTCTATACATCATTCCCTTTTCCTGGCATTTCTTCTGCCTCTCCATCTTTGATTTGCAACAGAATCACACTCTTCTCTCTCCCAACCAGAGAAAGACTAGATAGTACTTTACCATTCTCAGAGGGTTGAAAAAACAAACTCAAAGTTAACCAAAAGAATCTTCTCTCAACTGTGTTTTCTCTAGTTAGCACTTTTCCTTTCCAAGAAACTTGTTTGTTTATTGAATTCTTTTTCCGTATTCCTCTTCCGTGTTATTCATGTGTCTACGGTATAACAATGGGTGATGTTTTAAAATACAGCCTAGAAATCCTAAATTAGGAATTGTGAGATTTTCCCTATAAGCCTTGAAGAGTGAGTGGGAGATTCAGTGCAAGTTTTCCCTTTATATTTTTCAACAAAATTGTAATAGTCACATCATTACATATCATACAGCATAAAAGACTTATTTCCTAGACTTCCATCTTAAATCCAAAAATTGTGCTGAATATAGTAGTCCTTCCTTATCCCCAGAGAATATATTCTAAGACCCCTAATGGATAGCTGAAACCATGGATAATACCAAACCTTGCATATACAATGTTTTTTTCTATAAACACACACCTATAATAACATTTAATTTATAAATTAGGTATAGTAATACAACAATAACTAATAATAAAATATAACAACCTAACACATTGTAATAAAAGTTATTTAAAACTTCTGAATTATATGTTTCTGGAATTTTCCAGTTCAGTTGTCCCTGTGTAACTGAAAACACAGAAAGAGAAATCACAGCTAAAAGCAGACTACTCGGTCGTAAGGTTTTCTGATGACCCATACTCTCCATTCATCAGATAAATCAAGTATAGAACTTAGAGATAATTTTAAAGCTTTGCTTCTTTGAATGTAAATTGGACATTTCAACCATGCACGTCAGGCCAGGCCATTACTGTTTTCTATAGGATACTTGGTAGAATTTCTTGTGAAATTAACTTATGCCAATGTTGTGGAAATATCATTTTCAAACTACTGCATTTCCTCCTTGAGAACAGAATAATGTCTCTTCAAACAACAATAGTGATGAGTTCCACGAACAGGTTTCTGCCAAGGCTTGCTTTATGTCCACATGCTTCCTGATTACACAGAGTTCTTCACAGGATGAGCCATCTGGCAATTTCTCTGAAGTTCGCACTGGGAAGATGGCAGAAAATAAGAATAGGGCCAATTCTCAGAGAACACAAAAGAAGAATGTCTAGATTACTGAGGCAGATTTGACATCAATGCCAGGAATCTGCATAAATGCCAGGTAGGATGTTACCACTGAGAGTTGATCTCACTCTCCAGGGACATCTGACTCGGAGTTTACTGATTATGCTTTGGCTACCTGAAATGTGCCGATCAGAATCATCAGCAAAATTAAAAATAAATTATAACTCTACAATATAATGATTTGAAAAAAAGTGAACTATTGATATTAATGTATGTCTAAGTAAATTTGAAGTAAGCTCTTCTCTGGAAATAAAAATTTGGGTGACTCATTTTACCAATTTGATGTGGGTTTAAATAAGTATAACACTAGCACAATGTATAAAAAGCTCCAAAATGTTAATTTTTTGCCAGCAAAAAGGCTACTTTATTTTTAGATGAATTTCTACCAAAAAAGATAATAAAATTAGCATATGGCTTTTCAAAAGTTCAAAGGCAATATGCTTTATAGTTCATCCATATCTCATGACCTCTCTTATAATGAGTAAATAGGAATCATCCATTTTATCTTTAATTACAATGCTGGATTAAGTTGTTGTTGTTGTTAGGTGCTGTTGAGTCGGTATCCGACTCATAGCGACCCTCATAGGGTTTTCAATGGCTGACTGTTTCGGGATTGCCTTCGGAGTGGATTGCCAGGCCCTTCTCCCATAAGTTGTAGTAGCTATGTTTTATTTTGTTTCATTGTTTTACTAATCCATGGCTGGGAATTTTATTCAACATATAAATAATAAGCAGAATTCCAACCATAGGAAATTTCAGAAGGTAGTAGTATTGAAGATGGAAAGGTAAATAAACTATAGGCAAATATGAAACATTTCTGTCTTTGGACAAAAACTACATTTAAATAATTATGATTTACTCATCTAGGTATATCTTTATACAGGCAATCTTCAATTGACTTCTTAAAATTGTTGGTTTCTTAGCTGTTGAATTTCTTGAAGATACACATTCTCTCAGATCCAAATGTCTAAATTATCTGTTCTTCTAATTATTTTTGTGAAGCTACGTATTCCCCTATTGTGATATCTGTGGGAGGGGTGAGACTCAGTGTCCCATTTGCTGTTGGCTGCCAGGCTCACTATCCATGCTCCTTTCTGCCACGGGTTGGCGAGGCATCTCCTTATGATCACAGATGGCTGTGGTAGTTCCAGGAATCCCATTAACACAGCTCATATCCAGGAATGAGGGACTGTCTCCTTTTATCACTCCACGAATGAACCTTTCTCAAAGCTCTTCATTAGGCTGCTTCTTCTGGATCACTTGCTAGGACTTCATCACCTCCACATCCGTAAAACCAATTATTGTCTTTACCTCAGCAACATGATTCTGAGATGGATCATTTAGGATGACACAGATCCTTGAGGTAAATTATTTTAACTAATTTCAGAGCTGTCTTTAAATTACTTTGATTCACTGAGAAATTGGAAAGCTAAGAATTTTCATGGTAAGAAACACTCTCACAGAGGATTGATTGTACAAGCTTGGTAGAGTGTCCATGTTTCAAGATCTGAAGGAATGGTTTACATTTGTATATAACAAGGGACGCATTAATTGGAGAATTCGCCTGCTCAGCTTCCACAAGCCAGAGGAAGGTTCAGGAAGACAAGAGTCTGAATACTGGGATCTTTAAGGTCCCAACAGGCACAGATACAGGGAATGGATTAGAACAGAGTCCCATGCAGTTTGGACGGGAGGCATTTTCCAAGGAGGCCACTTGTGAAACTTATTGGATAATGAAGGAAGATTTTTGTATCAGATACATCAGAGATCCATGTGAATGTCACTGATATGAAAAAAACACACATTGTATTTGGTATTACGTGTGGAAATACTTAGGATAACTAAATGCACAGGTTGAAAATAATTCAAGAAATTTGCAGATCTGGGCAAGTCAGAAAGAACACTGACTGCCATGATTATCCTTATTAAAATTATGTACCTTTTCATGATTTGTGGCCTGGGAAAATGTGAGCTACATAAAGCAATTAGCAAACCAGTTTTTATTGATTGTGGTATTGGGTGTTGAACCCAGGGCCTTGCATCTGCATGCTCTGCAAGTGCTGGATACTGAGCTGCACCCCTGGCCCATTTTTTTACTTTTTGAGACAGGGTCTCACTAAGTTACGCAGAGTACCTCTAGTCTCAGACTTGCGATCCTGCTGCCTCTGCCTCCCAAGCTGCTGGGATTACAGGTGTGCGCCACTGCACCTGGCCAGCAGTTTTATTTTTTCAGGAAAGACAATGAACTTGGTTTTGGAAATTTTATGACATATTAAATGATTAAGGAATTAAATGCTTAAATGTAATATGTCATAATTGTTAATTAATGGCATTAATTCATTAATTTTAGAAATGTACATTCTAGGTAACATAAACACAAAATTTTTTCAATATATGAAACAAATTCCCCTAAACTCAGATGTAGGTAAAGTATACATATATACAAAAAATGTAATCGGCATTTACCATATGGTGTATCAATTATTATATTTCTTCCTAATTGAAAAATAAGATGTCATTTCCTTTCTTTTTCATGACAGAATTTCTTGTTTGATGTTAGGCATAACTCAGCTGACTGAACCTCGTATGACTATAAAATTTTCCAATAACCTTACATAATTTGTTTTTTCATGAAGAACTAAAACCTATTAAAATATTCAGCCATATGTTTTATGTGTACATATGCAACTATGGATTTCAGAATTGCAATTTCTAGTAGAATTCAGGATTTCATTTCTTTGTACTGTCTTTGTTGGCCTCACTGATCTTTCAGGAATTGGACGGAGTTTATGGGAGAGGTCTCTATCTGGATCCTTGAAAGGAGTTTACATTAACTTGGGAAATATCTCATGCTGTCTTCTTTTCTTATTTCCTCTTATTCCTGAATTTCTCTCTCTCTCTCACCCACTGCATTCAGGGCACCAGCCTCCGAGTGAGTTTTACATGTCCCAAGCACATTGTTATCCCAAGACTTCTAAGCTTGCTGTCCCTCTGATCCCCATGACCCCATTACTCCATTCATTCATCTGTCTGTCCATCTGCCCCACTTCAGAAGGGGCTTCCCAACTCTGTCTGTAACAGCACCCTTTCCACTACTTCCCCCATTCTCATTATCTTGGCACTTGCCTGACATTATATTGGGAAATTAATTATCTTCTCACATTTGTCTTTCCCACTTGAACATGTGTTCTGTGAGGTGTTCTGTGAGGTCAGGGATTTGGAATGTTGCTATATTCCTAACACTTGGAATCATTCTCAAAGACAGAATATATATAACTGAGTAAAAATGGCAATATGCTTGGTTTTTTGAGTTAATGGGTAAAATAAGTATCAAAGGAGATTAGACAGGTAAGGGAAAGATTTTCATTTCACAGTAGAGAGAGAATTTTTCTTTACGTGTTTCTACATTATTTGGTCTCCTTTTCTCAATTAGGTCAATCTAATCGATTCAAATCTGTGCTCCATCTTTTCCTTTTATTCTTCCTTATTACATGGCTCAAGTTACTTTTCTAATGTTGAATGTTGTTGTTGTCATCATTGTTAGGTACCAATGAGTCGAGTCCAACTCGTAGCTACCCTATGTACAACAGAATGAAAGACTCCCTGACACTATGCCATGCCCGGCCCTATTGTCCATCCATCTCTGCTATTCATAGGGTTTTCAATGGCTGATTGTTTCAAGAGTAGATTTCCAGGTCCTTCTCCCTAGCCTGCAGCACCTGGTATTCCCAGGTAGTCTCCCATCCAAGGACTTACCAGGCTGACCCTGCCTTGCTTTCAAAATTAGGCAGGGTTGAATGCTAGAGTGCTATGGCTTGCAGACGATGTTGAATATAAGACATAAAATATTCTGATATATTTTAAAGTCATGGAATTCGTATCAAGTACTTGTGTCTACACCATACTACCTTGGCACCTGATCTCAGATCTCCAAAGCTAAGCAGGGTCGGGCCTAGTTTGCCCTTGGATGGGAGAGCTCCTGGGAATACCCAGTGCCATAAGGCTTGACAGAAGGACCGGGAACCCTCTCCAGCCACTGAAAACCCTATGAATAGCAGAGAAGCACTAACAATAGCTCTGGGCATGGCACAGTGTCAGGGAGTGCTTCCTTCTGTTGTACACTGGATCCCTATGAGTAGGACCTGATGCAATCGCACCTAACAACAGCAACTAATTTGCACCTTGTGGTTTAATTTCTTTGGTGAAATTATGCTCTTCTGGCCACTTATTATTTTTATGGTTAAATATGGCAAAATTTTTGATCTAGATCAAGACTTTTGAATTTCAAAATTAAACAGAAGAATGAGATGTAAGATGGTTTGAATTATGCCATATGTATACACTGAACTAAGAAACTCAATGATCCTGTGTAAGTTATTCTCAGCTCTATCAGATCGAATACACACCTAGGCCAAAATAATATGTAAACATAATATGTGTATACCTACCTTAATATGGCATTTTAGGAAAATCAATTTAATGTTCAACCTGCAGTATTTTGGAGAAAACAAGATAAACAATCTATAAAAGGGGAACATTTCTGTTTTCAATACGTAAATGCTAGACAAGATTTCATAAGAAATTCTAATGACGATCACACGTGTTTGCACTTAGGTATCGTTGTAAAAGCAGTAACTACAAATGCATTCTTATATAGGCAGGCTTTGTTGGTGGCTCAAACAGCATGCATGGCACTGGTAACCATGAAGAGATATTTCTACAGGAAGGGTAGCAGTGGGAGAGGGGAGGGGGTTATATGTGAGGATAAGGGGTGAATGTGATCAAAGAACTTCATATACATGTGTGAAAATGTCACAGTGAAACCCATTACTGTGTACAATAATACATGCCAAGAAAAACAGAAAAATAACAAAGAAAAGCTGGGCACGGTGGCACGCACCTGGAATCCAGCACTTGGGAGGCAGGGAGATCCTAAGTTCAAGGCCAGCCTTAGCTACATAGTGAAAATGACCCTCAAAAAACACCAAATAATATGAATAATACCAATTCGAACAATAATAAGAGATTTCCCAAGTGACAAATCCCCCTCAATGTAGTTATGAATGAAATGGATTGCACGTTTTTTCTCAAAGCAGATGTTCAGAGGGCACCACCCCATGTACACAGAGGTTTTTGTTCATGCATAAAGGGGAGTTATTTCCAAGCTCAGATAATTATAAGGAGGCATTTCACCTTTGTGACGTGCTGAAATGAAACAAGATGCAGGATGATTTTTACCTGCACAGAGCTGTCACATGAACTGCGGGAGAACCTCAACCTGGCTGGTGGCCACTGAATGTCAGCCGACTCGTTAGTCACTGGCACAGCTTCCACGCTCTGCCCCACCCACCAAAAGCCACTGAAATACAGTCATGACAGGATCCGAATGCACTTTGCCTTAAAACATTCACTTCCAGCAGTTTTGATTAAACTCACAATTATTAAAGTCATTTATTTGCATTCCTTCATTCAATAAACAGTAATTAAATACCTTCTATTTCACTAGCCCATATACCTACAGCCATAGCCCTGTGGCATCCAATCCCATCAGATCTCAAGCTAAGCAGGGTCAGGCCTGGTTAGTCCTTGGATGGGAGACCACCTGGGAACACCAGGTGCTGTAGCATTAGGAGAAGTACATGGCAATCCGATCCCAAAAATCAATCCATTATTGAAAACCCCATGAACAGCATAGAAGCACTGACAATAGTGTTTCGCCTGTTGTATGCAGGGTCATAATGAGTCAGATACTGACTCAATGGCACCTAACAACAACAACATTTCATTAGTCCATAAGAATACAAAAAACCAAAACAGTCAAACAGAAAGTGCAGAGAGTAACAAAAATAAAAAGAGGAAACAGGCAATGACAAGTCTAGTAAAAATACAGAAGTTCCTGGCCTGTAACTATAATTAAAAGCTCACAAAGCTTCTACTATTGGGATAATCAATAATTATTCAACATATTTCACAACTTTTACCCCTTCTGTTGATCCTTTACCCCTCGCCTCACACCCCTAGAACTATCACTAAATACATTTAACATATCAGTAACCATAGCAGCTTTGAGTTTTCATGGCTGTTTTTGTAAAGTAGACCAGTAGAGTTAAAAGATGGGCTTTCAGGTGAGGCTTATTGAGCTTTAATATATGCACCATAAAATTCTATCTTTGGAAGCATACAGTGCCATTGTTGTTGTTAGGTGCCATGGAGGGTGGCACTGCTGCCACGCTGTGCCCCACCCACCAAAAGCCACTGAAATACAGTCATGACAGGATCCGAATGCACTTTGCCTTAAAACATTCACTTCCAGCAGTTTTGATTAAACTCATAATTATTAAAGTCATTTATTTGCACTCCTTCATTCAATAAACAGTAACTCACAGTGACCCTGTGTACAACAGGCGAAACACTACTGTCAGTGCTCCTGTCCTATTCATAGGGTTTTCAATGGTGGATTGATTTTTGGGAGTGGCTTGCCGGGTCCTTCTCCCAATACGATTCTATAGATTTGGATAAATACATGCAGTCAGGTAACTGCTAATGTAATCAAGGTTTAGGAAATTTCCATATGCCCCTGACTTTCTCTCAGGATGACAGGCAACCAGTCTCCCTCTACAAAACCAGCCGCCAGCAGCCACTAATCTGTTTTCTATTGCTGTACACTTCCAAGAACATTATGTAAATGGAATCATACATAATGTTGCATTTTTACCTCTGGCTTCTCTGAATGAGCAGTAGGCATCTGAGATCTATCCGTGTATGTGTCGGTAGTTCATGCTTTTTATTTCAGGTCATTTCCCATTATTTATCCAGACATGGCGATTGTTAGAGAGCATGGTATGCACATGTCTAACTTTCTAAGAAATTGCTAAAGAATCTTCCAGGGTGGCCACAACATGTTCCCTTTTCACTAGCCCTCTATGACATAAAAGGTGGCTTCACACTCTGGCCAGAACTTGGCATTGGTAGTGCCTGGCATGTTTGCCATCTTATTGGGTATACACCAGCTATGGTGTTGAGGGATTAACTTTCAATTCAGAATCTTTTAGTTTTGATGTGAACAATCAGCCACTGAAAACCCTATGAGGGCTGCTATGAGTCAGATGTGACTCATGACACCTAACAATTACAACAGTTTACCTTCCTTTATTATTTGTGCAGTGTGTCTGTGTGTGTGTTGCTAAAAACCCAGATATGCTGTTGGCAAGATCACAGGAATATGCTTTCACATTTCCTTCTATAAGAGTTACAGTTTGAGCTTATGCAGTTTGGTTTATGGGTCATTTCAAGCCAATTTTTATATGGTGGTCAGGGTCAGGGTCAGGGTGGTCAGGGTCAAAATTACTAAGTTTGCACGTGGACTTGCATTTAGCACAGCACCAATTGTTAGACCCTTTTACCTGATTCACTTTGCGGTTTTGGAACAATGAATGCACCATATTGTCTGAGAGGTACACGTGGATTCTTTATTCTGCTCCATTGATCTATGTAGCTAGCGACCTGTTCCCCCAAACTATGTCATTTACATTACTGTTCTTTTGTATTGAACATTTAATTAAATATACTAAGCATATATTCACTCTATTTAACTCTTTTTTACATTATTTTTGGCCATTCCAGGCTTTTGTATATGCACATGAACTTCAGTTTGTGTGTATATATATAATGGATACTAATGATTGATGTTCAAATATCAAAATATTGATTTTGTGACTCAAGCCAGCTTCAGGAGCTACTCAGGAGGCTGAGGCAGGAGGTCTGTGAGTTCGAGGGAAGAGGCAGCCTATACAACTTAGTGAGACCCTGTTTCAAAATGAAAAAAAAGTAGCCAGCAGTGCAGTTTAGGAATAGAGCACTTGGCTAGCATTTGTGAGGCCTGGTGTTCAACTCCCCAGTACTAGATTTAAAAAGTAATTGATTTCTAGAAAAAAATACAACATAGGGCAATTTAGCATTCTTTGCAATATTGTTAGGATTACTTTGCTTGTTATTTCCCAAGAATTTTCATTTCTTTTGGCTTGAGGGTTTCTTTTAATACCTTTGTCTCATTTGGTTAACAGAATAATACTGGCTTCACAAAAAATGAGATGGGAAGAGATCCTGAATTTTGGGTCTCCTAAAATTTCTGTTTACAATTGGTAGTATTTCTTCCTTAAAATATTGTCAGGACTTTACTGGTGAAGCCATTTGACTTTGGAATTGAATTTTTTGCGTGTGTGTGGATAGACAGATGAAAGCTTTGCTTCAGGTAACTTTTTTTTTAAGGACTGAAATTCATGGTCTGTTTTTATTTTAGATATTTTAAGGAATTTGACATTTTGTTTAATTTATTGGCTGGGGCTAGGAGTTAGCTTAGTAGGTAGAACGCTGCTCTGTAGTCTCTGAGGTCCCAAGTTCAAGTCTCAGTAGTGCAAAAATGGGAGAAGGCCCTGAAGCATTCCCGAAATAATCAGCCATTGAAACCCCTATAAGGGTTGCTATGAGTTAGATACGACTTGAAGGCACCTAACAACAACAATTTATTGGCATAAAGTTTTGTATCATGTACAGGATCCATAGTGAGTTCTCCCTCTCCCTCCTTTGTTCCTGACATTAAAATTTCTGTCTTCTCTTTTTGATTAGTCTGGCTAAAACGTTACCCTCTCTATTGCTCTTTCTGAAGAATCAGCGTTTTCTTTCACCGATTTATCTGTTCTTGATTTCTCTGAATTTTTTGACAACCACACGAACATGTGATTCATTATCCTCCAGTTCTTCTACATTGTCTTTACTGTTCACATACTTGTAAGTACTTTAGAGTGGATTTTAGAAGCTGGTGGTAAACCATAAACTCAGGAGAAAATTTTTCCCAGAGGAATTATTTGTATGTTTAAAGCATTATTCCATTCATAAGGAAAAACTAAAAATAAGTTAAGAAAGGTCACAAAATAGAAAACAGAACACAAAAACCAATGATATTTTTATATGTTAGCAATGAATATGTGGATATCAAAGTTAAACTGATAATATCGAGAAGAAACAAAAGGAAATGCTGAGGTAATCTGCACAAGACTTACCTGCTAAAAATTGTTGTTGTTAGGTGCTGTCGAGTCTGGTAGGACTCATAGTGACCCTATGTATAGCAGATCAAAACACTCCCTGTTCTGTGCCAGGCACGCAATCTTATTTATCTTTAAGCCCGTTGTTGGAGACATTTTGTCAGTCCATCTGGTGAAGGGTTTTTTGTTGTTGTTGACGTGCCACTCTCCTGAACATGATGTCCTTCTCCAGGGATTGGTCTCTCCTGACTACATGTCCAAATATGTAAGATGCAGTCTGGCCATCTTTGCTTCCAAGGACCACTCTTATTGTACTTCTTCTAGGACAGATCTGTTGGTTCTTATGGCAGTCCATGGTATATTCAATAATTGTGTCTATCACCATAATTGAAAAGCATTAATTCTTCTCCTATCTCCCTTATTCAATGTCCAGTTTTCACAACCATATGATGCAACTGAAAATACCATGGCACGAGTCAGACGCACCTTGATCTTCAATGTGACATCTTTACTTTTCAATACTTTAAAGAGATCTTCTGCCACAGCTTTTCCCAAAGCAATGTGTCTTTTGATTTCTTGACTACTGCTTCTACGGATGTTGATTGTAGAGCTAAGTGAAGCAAAATCGTGGACAACCGCAATCTTTTCTCCATTTATTATGAAATTGCATACTGACCCAGTTGTAGGACTTTTGTTTTGTGGATATTTAGTCGCAATCCATACTGAAGGCTGTGTTCTTTGATCTTCATCAGTAAATGTTTCAAATCTGATTCACTTTCAGAAAGCACAGTTATCTGCATAACACAGGTTGTTGATGGGTCTTCCTCCAATCCTAAAATTAAATTCAAGCAAAGATTTTTGTTGTTGTTTTGTAGACATAGGCAGTTTATTTTAAAATCTGCATGGAAGGGGGAACAGTACAACAGCTGAAACAATTTTGAAACATAAGAAGAAAAAAATCAATCTAATGGATTTCCAGTACTATCCAAGTATAGCCATCCAGACTGGGGAGTATTGGCAGGGGTTAGGGATGATATATAGACAAATAGATTAGAATGAAGAACCAAGAAATAGACCCTTACAATTGTCCCCACTAGTTTTTGACAAAAATTACTTTGAAAAAGTAATTCAGTAAAGATAGCCTTTGCCACAAATTGTACTACAGTGATCTACATTCACAGACAAAATCTATGTTTTAGATCCTACAGAAAAACAAACTCAAAACATACCACTGGCTAAATATAAACCATGGAACTATAAAACTTTTAGGATCTATGAGGCAGAGTTCTTAGATGACACCAAAAGTGTGATGTATTTTAAAAATTGACAAATTTGATGTCATAATTAAAAGTGTCAGGGCTAGGTGGTTAGCTCAGTTGGTAGCATGCTGGTGTACCATGCACTGTGGCAATGGGTTCAATCCTCAGCACTGAAAAAAAAAAGTTTATTTGTAAAGGACCCTATGAAGAATATTAAAAGAAAACACACACCTTTGGGAGAATATATTTGTAAACCACATAACTGCCATGATTTTAAAATCTCACACACACACACCCTCAAAAACTCAACAGTAAAAACAAACAAAAAAACTCAATAAGGATTGGACTTATGCCATTGAACAATAAAGATTTATAGATGAAGCCAGGTGCGGTGGCGCACGCCTATAATCCCAGCGGCGCAGGAGGATCGCAAGTTCGAGACCAGAGGCAGTCTGCATAATTTGGCGAGATGCTGTCTCAAAAAAGTAAAGAAACTGAGCTGAGGGTGCAGCTCAGTGGTCCAGCACTTGCAGAGCATGCAAGTGTGTGGCCCTGGGTTCAACCCCCAGTAACACAAAAATAAATAAAGATTTACAGATGACAAATCAGCCATGACATGAAAGGCCATTTGAACATGCAAACTCAAATCACAAGGAGATATGACTACACCCTCCCCAGAATGGCTTAAGTGAAAAAGAGCACCAACCCTCTACTTCTGAGGCTCATTTCTGTGGCCTGTTATACAGAAGATTCTCCCTGGGCAGCACTAGGAGGCAGGAGTTCTCTGGGGACCCTGAGTCCCACTCCTGGTATTTCTTTGCTGCAGCTGCCAATTGCCATTGACAGCTCTTCTTTTTCCTTCTTGGGGTTTGGTGTTGGTAGTTGCTGTACTTAATCTCAGAGAGCTCAGATCTCACCAACAAGACATTGTGATGTTCTAATCCTCTGCTGACTTCCAACCACACAGTATGATTCAAAGCCCCGCTGTGGCCTGGGCCCTGGGTCTCTGTGCACTGTCTTCCTTGGTGGTTAACCTGCCCTTTTCCATTTTGTAATATGATCAGCTCCTTGGTGCTTCCACCCATTGTCTTTGCTTTGCTCTCTCCACACTGTTCACACTTGCCATTTATATATTCATTTCTTGCTGACTTTAATGTTTTACTCCCCTACTGAATTATCATTTCCATGAGTGCTCAGGACATAGTGTGGGCTCCCAGTAATTTTTAAAATAACAAATGAACTGTAACAAGAAGAAAACATACCAATTAAATTAAGACGGGATGCTAATTAGAAAGATAATGGAATTACCTACAGCATGTGCACAATTCTGAATAATTTCAGATTTACAAGGTTATTTTACATAGTGATTATTTTAAAATATGATTATGCCTGATGCAATGCACTTTCTCAAAATATGCTAAAACCATCAAAATTGAAAAGATTTCTGCCACAAATATGGTCAGATCATTCCATGAAGTATAACTGCTTTGATTGAAAAGGGTAGCTGATGTTCTTGGGGTCTATGTATGAATTCACTATTTAATCTAAATGCATAATGTATTCCATTAATTGGCCCATCTGGGGCTTATATGACTCATTTTGAAAACTATCCCATATATACACATAATCATGACTTTTAGTTTCTATCATTGTTTGTGAAAACAAAAACTAAAAGAGAAAAGTAAAAAGATAAGCATTTCAACCATTATGACCTTCAAAATATTCACATTTTTTTTCTTACTGTCTTCCCTTATCTTGGTGGTGGTGTTGTCAGGTGCTCGGAAGGCTTTTCATCTTAGAGGCAAAGAAGAAAACTATAAATCTAAATGTATAGTGCCACAAAATGCCATTTTCATGTCAATGCAGCATACTACAAAAGAGATTTTTAAATTGTTTTCTAAGACCACCAGCTTCTAGTACATTTAATAAGCATGGGTTTATTAAAAAGCTTCAATATGTTATGAAATGTACGGCACATCTGTAGATTCACATGGTAATTTATACATGTAGACAATTGATTAGTATTTTTCTTTAAGTTTCATTGGTTCAAATTTTATTGTGAAGACTTTTGTTGTTGTTAAGTGCTCTCAAGTCAGGTTGTAGACAGAATGAAACACTCCCCGGCACCATGTCAGTGCTTCTCTGCTATTCATAGGGCTTTCAATGGCTGATTGTGTTAGGATTTTTCTGGGAGTGGGCACCACATTCTTCTTCCATTTTTGAGGTGCTGGGGATCAAGCCTAGGGCCTCAGAGATCACAGAGCAGCTCTCTGCCAACCAAGCTAAACTCCAGCCCCTGGAAGACTTTAGCAAAGAAAAATACTTGAAAACAGTAGAGTGATTTTGCTAAATACAAAACAATTTTGTAAAATACACGCAGATTAAAAATACATAAAATCTTCAGGTACATCTCTAGCTACTTTTAATTTTTGGCTTGAAGTGGTAATTTGCAAGAGGAAGAGGAATAAAAGAACTTGAACAGTCTTAATATGTTTTACACTGAGAAACGGTATTTCTAAATGTTGGATTTTTTTTCACAAAGATCCATTACAATGGGGAAAAGGAAGCTAAAAGTATGTTGTTGTTGTCAGGTGCCATCGAGTCATGTCCAACTCATAACAACCCTCATAGGGTTTTCAAAGGCTAAGTATTTCAGGAGTGGACTGCCACATCCTTTTCCTATTTTTGCAGTGCTGGGGATTGAACCCAGGTCCTCAGAAGTATAGAGCAGCACCCTACCAACTGAGCTAAATCCCAGTATTTTTCTATGCTGTGACTATCTATTTTCTTAAATAAAATTCAGCATGTCTTTGCCTCCATATATGAGAAAAATGAACACAAAGAAGATTGTAAAATCATGAAGAGTCTCCTAGTACTATGTTTAATGATGCTACATAGGACATTATCAGTGCCCTTATTTCAATCAAATGGACAGCAAAAATATCTCATAGCCCACCGCACACCTTCCACCCTGTAAAAGAGAAAAACGTTCTGCTAACAGCACACTAACTGATGGTGTCTGAGCACTCTATTATTAACATCGTCATAGCACAAGATTAGAAGTCTGGTGTTTCAAAGATAGTTTGGGGAAAATCCAACTTAGTGGCTGACAGAGGCAGAGAGCAGTTTGGTTGACACAAACTAAGAGAAATGGATGTTTTCCCTTTTTACATCTCCTCTTTAAGCTTTGCCTTCCTCTCTCCTCTTACAGTCTACCTTTTACTTGTGCGGCGAACAAAGGTGCATCAAGGGAGGTGACAGCTGGGTTTGGAAGCACGATCATGGTGCTCACCAGAATGGCCGCTGGGTGAAGAAGGAACTGTTGACACTAGTTGCAGTGACACCCAGAGCAAGTTCAGTGTTGTCTGCACTTCAGTGATCCTTCCTCCCCGCTAATTATTGTCTTCACTTGTCCACTTCTAAACATACCATGGGGCCATCGTACTTGTCCAACATAGCCACCCTAGTTATCTGGCTAAATACAGGATGACACTGAAACAAATCCTTCCCAAGGCCAAAACTGCACAGTAAATCCAAGACTCGACCCACGCTCTCTGCCATATGGAGAGATGAAATATTGAAAGTGATAATGAGAGATCGCGAGGCTCAGAAATGTGTTCACTGGCAATCGTAGGCCAGTAACAAAATTGAAATCTTGAAGAAAATGGAATGGAGGGATTGTGTTCATTGAAATCAAGATTTATTAGCAATTAAGACAATGTGATATGGACACAGGGACAAAGAAGCCAATGACATAGAGCTGGGTGGCTCAGAAATAGACTGACCCACATTCAAAAAGGTGATAATGTCGCATGAAAGAGTTAAGAACAACATAAAAAGATTAAATTCATCGAGGATTGACTTAGAGCAATTGGTTCTTCATATAAAAAATTAGCTCCTATGAAAAACATCTATAAACTCAGAATAAAAATAGAAATGAACATCCTGTGCAGTGGCGCCTGCCTGTAATCTCAGTGACTTGGGACGTAGAGGCAGGAGGATCACAAGTGTGAGGCCAGGGCAGCCTGCACAACTTGGCAAGACTGTCTCAAGAAAAAAGAAAATTAAAAATGGGGTTGGGGCTGCAGTAGAGCATTTGCAAAGTAAGTGCCGGCCCAGGGTTCAAACCCACCAGTGTCACAAAAAGAAAAACTAAGAATACTAGTAAATGAAGCACCTTTTTTTTTTTCCTGTTTTTTTTACGTTTTTAGGAGAAAATGCTGAGACTATGTCATTGGTCTTGGGGAGGGCAGGACTTATAAAAGTATAAACCATGTTGTTAGGTGCCATTAAGTCTGGTTTGACTCACAGTGACCCTCATAGAGTTTTCAATGGTTGATTGTTTCAGGATTGCTTTAGGAGTGGATTGCCATGTCCTTCTCCCATTTTTGCAGTGCTGGGGATTGAACTGGGGTCTTCAGAGACTGTGGAGCCGCACTCTGCCAACTGAGCTAAACTCCAACCCCTGTCTAAACCATAGAAATCATAAAGACAAAGCTTAATAAATGTGACTACATGAATATGCAAAACTCCTAGTCATAGACTCTATAAAGACAGCTAAAAGGCAATCCACGGGAAAAGAAATGATTTTTAAAACGTGAATGACTAACCAAAAGATGTATCATCAAGAATTTATGTAAATATAAATAAATAATGTTTTTGTTTTGCTTTGTTTTTCTTTGTGGTATTGGGTTGAATGCAGGGCCTCGCACATTTAGGCAAGTGCTCCACCACTGAGTTGCATCTCAGCTCTGTTCTTATTTTTTGAGACAGAGTCTCAATAATTTGCACAGGCTGCTTCTGGCCTTGAACTCACAACCCTCCTGCCTCAGCCTCCAGAGTAGCTGGGAATAAGGTGTGCAGCATGACACTTGGCAATAATTGCATTCTCAATGACAATAAGGGAAAGAAAAATAACTTCTTAGATTACCTTACTTTTTCCAATTGCCAAGAACTAATTTCTCCAAGACACCGAACTTCTTTCCTCTCTAGTCCCAGCAGTGATTTTCCTGGCTGGGTCACTCATCCCGGGGAAATGCTCCTTTGACGTTTTTATTTTCAAACACCATGAACTAAAAATGATCACACAGTCTCTGTGAAAATCAGCATATACTGTTTTGTCTTTCAATAACAAAAGTATGTATTTTAACCTTGTAGTCTCTACTGTGCCCCAACATGTATTGATATTGTTGTTGTTGTTGTTGTTGTTAGGTGCCGTTGAGTCAGTATCCAACTCATAGCGACCCTAAGTACAGGCAAAACACTATTATCATGCTTCTCTGTCATTCACAGGGTTTTCAATGGCGGATTAACTTTTGGGAGGGGGTTGCTGGGTCCTTCTCCCAAGCCTACAGCACCTGGTGTTCCCAGGCGGTCTCCCATCCTAGTACTAACCAGGCCCGACCCTGCTTAGCTTCTGAGATCTGACAGGATCAGATGCCACAGGGCTACGGCTGCAGGCTTGTATTGATATATATGGGATTATATTGCATCAATTCTTCATTCCTTTATAAGTACCTAGGCTGAAGTGAGAACTCTTGGAGTCTAATTCTCAAGCCAAAATTTTAATCAGTATTTCCAAAGGCAAAATGAAGTTCCCATCACACCAAAAATGAGCATGCAATTTCTTGTTGTTTGCTTAATTTTCTCTGCAGGTAGATGATAGAGTAGAAAACAACGGAAATCAATTAGCTATTGTTTATGAATGGATAATTATAGACTGGTTGCTGGAAAGTTGTTCACGCAAGAGAAAATTGCAAGAAAGAAATGCAGCACCAGTTAGAAATGAAATGTCAAGATGAAAAGCTCACTGAGAAGAAATTGGACCACAATTGAGTGGTTACTATTCATGAATATATATGAAGTGCTATTGTTCCTGTTGATTTGCATAATGAATAATTTGCTTTTAATTTTTTATTTTACACAGCAGTTCTTTGCAACTTAACAATATCCAGAATACTAACTACGTTAATATTCTTTACTTGTGCCATCCCAAATAATGTTAAAATTCTCACTTTATGGTGAAAATATATGTGATGTTCCCAAGACCTTAGAGTCAGTTGAATCCAAGTTAGAAATAAGAACTTTGCCACATCAATGTAATCACATAGTTGGACATTTACACACACACACACACACACACACTTTAACAACACTTCTTTATACCTGATTTAGGATATATTCATTTCTCTGTCCTATCTGCACCTGTCACATTTTTGTTGGAATTTACTAACTGCTATTTCACACACACACACACACACACACACACACATATTAGACTATCCACATATTTTACTTTTAATCGGCCTCTTTTTAATAAATTGCTTTTTCCTGGAAAAATCATTTCCTCAGGAATAGGAAAAGTGTTTTCTCACAGGATTGTCGTATAGTGCAGACTATGCCTGAACTTCATAAATATCCATAAATTTGCTTCTCTACTTGATGCCTCTATTAAAGTATTCCTCAGTTTGAACCCAAATCTCCAAAATGGAGATTCTCATCCTTTCCCCTAATGTTGCTGTGTCATAAATATCAATTCATTTACCAACTTAGGTTGTCTTTGAATTTTATACTCTTTGTTCATCATTCCTTACAACCATTGACTTATTCATTACTGTCTAGCTTTTGAATTCATACCATGGCTAAGTATAATGCAAATACTTTAATGACTTTAACTGTATCTGATATGTACTTATGTCCTATAAATTTTTGTTGAATTAATGTAGGACAAAATAAATTTGTTTTTAAGCAATCTCATTTTAGGCTTTATTTTGCAAATCAGAATAACGGACCAAAGTAGAACTTGAAGTGTCCCTGGGTTTAGATACTAATTGTAACTTATGTTATAAATGCCTGCAAGATATTTGTCCTTAGGAGAGGCTTCTAAAGAGGAAAATGGGCTAAAGAGCATTCTAGGGAAGTTTAGCAACACAATTTAACAGGCTTGGGTCTGTACTCGGAGGAAGACATGGGAAGGAACTGGAAAATACATCTGATCTTGAGAAACAGACATGGACAAAAAAGGATTTGAGACTTGTGCTTGTTCTAAATCTAACCTACCATCCACTGGTTGGCACATAATGAGAGACGACTGAAACACTTTTAAACTACTTAGTAATTATTTTTGAACCCCAGTCTGATGTATCTTTAAGTGGATCAAGGTGGAGCCGCAACATAGCACCACGCTTTGTTCAGTTTATTGCCCACTTGTTCTTTCTTCTTTCAGTTTTCAATATCTTCATTCCATCCACCTTTCCCCACAAAACCTATTATTTATTTTTCACAGTTCACTTTAGGTTAGACTTCCTCCACATCACTGGACAATCTTTTACACAGACCTGGTCACTGCTTGTGTAGTAATCTCTCCTCTGTGCCCCGACAGAACAAGATCTTATGAGATCAGTAATCATGTCAATTCCTTCTTTAAACTGGGAGCATATTTATATGGCAATAAACATAGCTATATATTAAGATGGGCTGGGATTTAGCTCAGTGGGTAGAGTGCCATTCTGCAATCTCTGAGGTCCCCGGTTCGATTCCCAGCACTGCAATAATGGGAGAAGGATGTGGCAATCCCAAAACAATCAGCCACTGAAAACCCGATGAAGGACATTGTGAATTGGACACAACTCGAGGGCCCCTATATTAACAACAATAATATATTAAGATATGATCCTAACCACTATTATAGTCTCTGAACCTCATGATTTCTCAATGATAAGCATTTGACCAAAACAATCAGCCACTGAAAACCCGATGAAGGACATTGTGAATTGGACACAACTCGAGGGCCCCTATATTAACAACAATAATATATTAAGATATGATCCTAACCACTATTATAGTCTCTGAACCTCATGATTTCTCAATGATAAGCATTTGATACAAACTTATTTAATGAATACATGACATAGCAATACAAATTTGTCATGTGACACTATTTGAAATTTACATATTTCTAACTTAATTTTTCAGAAAAAATGAAATGAACATCAGCATAAAACATAAGCAAGTGTATTTGAAAGAAATGAGAAAAACAAGAAATTCTTAAGATCAATGACACTGAAGAATATTGTAAATTTTCTACACTCTTTCATATACTTAATTCGGATAACTGACGAAACTAATCGCAGTAAAAGTGTGAAAACAGCAACAAGTGCAGAGTGATTTTTCTTTGCTGGAGAAGTTTGTTAACATATTCTGTGGGAGTCCTGGTTGACTCACAGCTCCCTAAAGCTTGCATTTTGTCTTATCTTCAATGATACGGCATCTGACTCCGGAAAGACTTGTGATCATTTATTTGATTGCAACCATCTGTTCCCTACAAGTCATTTATCTCTCAGGATTTGGAATGGTTATCTCCACGCTCCTACTGTGCCCTTTTTCTTTCCCCTGAAGGAAAATTACTTCGTCCTGATTGCCAGCTTCTCTCCTGGGCTTTGTCCTAAATCAGCCCAGCCCTGGGGAGTTCAAAGGCAGCAATTAGGGAGCTTGATTGTGGGAACTACTTGTGACTACATCTCAGGAGAAATGAGGGTGTGTGCTCAGGGCCCCCTTGGGACCTCCCATGGATTCTGGCTCATTAAATTCTCATGCAGAAGCAACCATGTACAGAGAAGTCAGAACACCTACCGTAACATGGTTTGCACATGTCACATATGGAGGTGCCAACTGGTAGTGGCTTAGAACCATTTGGCTAGTTCAGTTTTCTCTATTGTTACATGTTTTCTATTTTGTACATGTTGGTCCTTTTTTTTTTTTTTTAAAGTGCTGGGGGATTGAAACCAGGGCCTCGTGCAAGCTAGGTAAGTACTTCACCACTGAGCTGAGCCCTCAGCACTGTTTTAATTTTTCATTTTGAGCCAAGGTCTTGCGACATTGCACAGGCTGCCTCTGCCTTTTAACCTACAACCCTCCTTCCTCTGCCTCCCAAGTGGCTGGGGTAACTGGCAGGCACCACACCACCTGGCTCCCGTTCTTGTCCTCAGTATTTCCTTTTTTCTACTTATTTTGAGTTTACCTTGCCCTTGTGTTTTATGACATCCATGCCATGAGTTTCAGACTGTCATTCTTTTCTAATTTAAGCATTTGAATTTAAAATCCCCCTTTATAAACTCGGTCACATCCCACAAGTTTTATTAGACTGTATTTCTGATATTATGCATTTTGAAATAATTTCTACTGTCATTGTGACTTTTTATTTGCAACCAGGGCTTATGCAGTGATCTATTTCTCAATGCACTTTTTTATTTCTTAGATAACTCATTGTCCTTGATTTCTAGTTGCATGCTGATGTGAGAAAATAAACTTTGATTCCAAAAGTATTAACGGTATTTCAATTTCTTAGGGTTTAACTCATGATTCTCCTGACGCACACTCTGTGTTACTTGGAAAGCACAAGTGCCCTGGCATTTTCAAGCACCACAGTCTCCAAGTCAATTAGGAGATGAGTTGTCACCTTTCTCTCTCGAGAATCTGTGTAATTGTTCAATCAATTGCTCAGAGAAAAGTATTAAAACTTCAACTCTGTTCCTGAACTTGTCTATTTCTCCTCACTCTGTCTATTCTCTTCACTCTGTTTTTGCTTATATTTTTCAATTCTGTGCTTAGAGTCCATACATATTGAGGATTATTAAATTCAGGAATTCGCCATCTTACATTAGGAAATAGCTTTGTCAGTGGTAAATATTCCTTTTTTTCTGATGTCTATTTGCTCTGTTAGTAATAGAACAGCTCTAACTCTGCTGTGATTATTTTGCACGGCGTAGACATTTTCAATTTGGCTATTAACATTTTTAAATGAGGGAAAAAAAACCTTTCTGTATCTAACCCATCATTTACATTTCCTATTCTTCTTTCCTTTCTATAGTTCCAGGTTTATGTCCTGTATCATTTCATGTTCAGCCTGCAAAATGCCCCTTACCATATCTTATATGGCATGTGTACTGCCAACAACTATATTGGAAAATGACTAGTCCATCTTCATTTCTTAAACAAATGGTTTTACTGAACAGAGTTTCGGGCAGTGCCGTTTCCATTTTCCCTTTTAGCCACATTAAATATGGTGTTCAAATTTCTTAGAGTTTGCATTTTTCCTGAGAAGCAGTATTCATTATCTATTTTCCTTCATATGTAATGTTCCTCTATTTCTGGCTGGCTGCTTTTAGAAGTCCTTCGTTACTATTCCTCTCCTGCAATTGGATTATGATGGTATGTTTTAGTATATTTTTATTTGTTTATCTGTCATTGGGTGTATGTCACTTGCAGAATCTAGGAGTCTATAGATTTCACTAAATATGAGCACTTTTCAATATTTTTTTCAAATTTTTCTTTTTGTAGATTTGTCTCTAATAATTGAATTTCCCTGGATGTGGCACATACTTTCCTCCCTAGCATATTTTGATTCTTGCTGCACATTTTGATTCTTATTTTATTAAACATCTGATTTTTATTGTCTTTCTTTAAAAGAACTGAGTTTTGTGCCATTGAAGAAAACCAGAACTATATAGCAGTTAACATGATAGAAACTGTTTTACTCAGGATTTATTGCAATAGGAGAAAGTATACTTGAACTCAGAACTGGCTGTAAGTCTGAATACAACAAGGGTTGTTGGTGTTGTTAGGTGCTGTCAAGTTGGTATCCGACTCATTGCGACCCTCATACGGTTTTCAATGGCTGACTGTTTCGGGATTGCCTTGGGAGTGGATTGCCAGGCCCTTCTCCCGTCTTTGCGGTGCAGGGAATTGAACTCAGGACCTCAGAGACTGCAGCGCAGTGCTCTACCAACTGAGCTAAATCCCAGCCCTCTTGAATTATAGTTATCTATAAAGAGTCAATATAAGTCAGGCATTGTGGTGCAAGCCTGTAATCCCAGCAACTCAGGAGGCCGAGGCAAGAGAATTCCAAGTCTGAGGCTAGGGGCAACCTGCACAACTTAGCAAGACATTGTCTCAAAATCAAAACAAAAAAAAAAGGGGGAGTGGGTTAGGGGTATAGCTCAGTGACAGAGCACTGGCAAAGCATATGTGAAGCCCTTGGTTCAATGCTCTAGTATGGCAAAACAAAATAAGATGAAGTAAATGTTCAAGCATGTTTCATAACTTATAACTTCATGCATAATGAGCCCTACTTTTAAGTACTAAAAAATATTAGACTGTAATATCAAATTATTTTGATTGGCTGTCTATGAAATGTAAGCTCATCACAAGCATTAAGGAGGCTCTTCAAAATCTATGTACTATGTAATACTTCAAAATATGTAAGGAAAATATAAATGGCTGTAATTTTATAATGAGGAAGAAAATGAACTTTTCTAATGATGAGATACAGCACACAGCATTTGTTTTCATATGGCAGTTAGGTGTGGTGAACGTATGTTGATTCACAGAAATGTAAAAGTAGACTGATTTTTGCATCTACTTTTGGCACATTATACATTTATGTAAGTTACAAATTTTGCAAACACTTTTCATGCAATACAAGTGGACTTTCTCATAAATTTTAATATAGGTAATACAAACTAAAATCCACATGCATAACAAGTTTCCTTTTGCCAAAATTGTTCAGAATTCTAAAATTCCCATGCATGTCAAATATTGAGGTAATCTGAGCACAGGGTTTCTCTCAATTTATTCTCTCTATAATGAGGAGGAGTTCAGGGAAAATTGCATACACGTGGAGACTTTCTGCAGAGAAATCTCTGAGATATTCAGTTCTTTTTCTTATTTTCAAAGAGTGAAATAGATTGCTATGTACCTCTCATCTAATAGATGTGTTTGTTTGTTCAAGAAGAATCTCTCCAAGAAAACCATTTTGTAGTGCTTGTCATGAGCCTTAGATGAGATTGTTAGCATCTTTTTCTCTGCATCATACAGTTTACGAACACATACCTGGACATGCACACACAGATAACCTTCAGTTTATTTCTTAATGATCTCCTGGAACAATGTGTTTCACATAGTATTTGTTTATATAAGAGGACAGAAAATAATAACAGATCATTTCATTAAGTTAGTGTTCCATATGTCTTTGGTGAAGTGTCAGTTCAGTTCTTTTGCCCATTTGAACTATTATTTTTATTACTGAGCATATATATTAATATGTATTTTATAGAGAATTCTATCAGAAATGTGTCTGCAGCCATACCAATGTGGCATCCAATCCTGTCAGATCTCAGAAGCTAAGCAGGATGGGGCCTGGTTAGTACTTGGATGGGAGACCACCTGGGAACATCAGGTGCCATAGGCTTGGGAGAAGGACCGGCAACCCACTCTGCCCAAACAATCAGCCATTGAAAACCCTATGAATAGCAGAGAAGCACTAACAATAGAGTTTTACCTGTTGTATATAGGGTCGCTGAGTTGGACACCGACTTGACAGCACCTAACAACAACAACAACAACAACTACCTCTTGCGAATATATATGTATATGCCCTCACACCCATAAAAGTATTTCCAGTATACTTTTAAAGTATTAAAATTAACACAGCCAGTCACCATGGGGCATGCCTGTAATCCCAAAGACTCAGGAGGCTGAGTCAGGAGGATCATGAGTTTTAAGCCAAAGGCAGCCTGCACAACTTACCAGGACCCTGTCCCAAAATAAAAAATATAAAAGAGATTGGGTGTGCAGCTTAGTGGTAGAGTACTTGCCTAGAATGCACAAGGCCCTGGGTTCAACTCCCAGTACTGAAAAAAAGAGGAAAAAAATCAACATAGTAACAATCTGGAGGAGGGTGCAAGGGTATGAGGTTTATCACAGAGAAGCATCTATGTATTTTATGTGGAAGAACCTGCACCCTTTCAGCAGTGTTGAGGGCTACAGAATCAGATGGGTTTGAAGATTCCTAGCAGATTACATTCATGGTTGAGAAATGAGTATTTCAAGGTATACTTCCAACATAAGCACTTATGCTTTAAATAAGGTTGGATCACCCACGGCTAAGAGTTTGTATGTTTTTTTTCTAGTTCTATTTATTTATTTACTTACTTACTTATTTAATTTTGCAGTACTGGGGAGATGAACCCAGGGCCTCACCCGTGCTTTCTGCAAGCACTCAACTACTGAGCCACACTCCAGCCCATTTTTACTTTGTATTTTGAGATAAGGTCTCACTGAGTTATACAGGCTGCCTCTGGGCGGGAACTTTGAATCCTCTTGCCCCTGCCTCCCCAGTTGCTGAGGCTACAGGCACGCATTACCGTGCCCGGCCTATTTTTTGAGTTTTTAATTATATCATTTTATTTGTGTTATTCATTCAACAAACATCTTTTAATACCTCTTGTCTCTCCTGATCCCATTCCCCTATTTAATAAAAAAGTTACCACAATAGCTCTGCCTTCTTCATGTTATTCAAATAATTTGAGTATCCCTATGAATGCATTGGGCCTGGGATTTAGCTCAGTGGGTAGAGCGCTGCGCTGCAGTCTGAGGTCCCGAGTTCAATTCCCAGCACCACAAAAATGGGAGAAGGACCTGGCAATCCACTCCCAAGGCAATCCCGAAACAGTCAGCCATTGAAAACCCTATGAGCTGGATACTGACTTTATGGCACCTAACAACAACAACATGAATGCATTATCCAATTTGTATTCCATGTCAATGATAAAGGACAAAAGTAGTCAGCTCTATTAAGTGTATCTTAGGTATTTAACTGTTTAGGTCTACTTTATACAGTTATTTAAAAATATACAGACTTTGTTGTTGTTATTGTTAGGTGCCGTTGAGTCGGTATCCGACTCATAGCGACCCTCTGTCCAACAGGGGAAACACTATTGTCAGTGCTTCTCTGCTGTTCATAGGGTTTTCAATGGCAGATTGATTTTTGGGAGGGGGTTGCCAGGTCCTTCTCCCAAGCCTACAGCTTCTGGTGTTCCCAGGCGGTCTCCCATCCAGGTACTAACCAGGC
>VMDO01012701.1:21409-61215 GCA_007922755.1 Pedetes capensis | reverse complement strand
GGGAAAAGGGAACACTTTTACATTGTTGGTGGAGCTGTAAATTGGTGCAACCACTATGGAAATCAATATGGAGGTACCTCAAAAAACTAAAAATAGATCTACCATATGACCCAGCTATAAAACTATTGGGAATTTACCCAAAGGGAGATGAGTCATCATACCACAGAGACACCTGCATCTCCATGTTCAATATAGCGCTTTTCACAATAGCAAAGATATGGAATCAACCAAAGTGCCCTTCAACAGAAGAATGGATAAAAAAACTATGGTATATATACACAATGGAATACTATTCAGCAATCAAGAAAAATGAAATAGGGTCATTCACAGGAAAATGGATGGAATTAGAGAAAATTATTTTAAGTGAACGAACACAAGCTCAGAAAGAAACAACACATGTTCTCACTCATATGAGAGAGCTGACTCAAAATTACAAGAAGGAAAAATCCTACTCAAAGGTCAGATCACATTAAAAGGGGGGGAGGGAAGATAAGAATGAAATCAATATAAATGGACTAGAAATCGCATGTAATTGTTCTAACAAGATGTAAACAAAGACCACTACAGGAAAAGTTTCTATCTTAAACAGAAATGGAACCCAAGGACATATAGAAAAATACTATATAGTAAAAGATAGAGAAGACTTGGATGGAAAACTTAGGTGGGAAGGGGAGGAGGGGGGAAACACAGAGGAGGGTAAGGGGTAACCTATATGAATAATGCTTATCAAATTGCATATATGAAAATTGTCACAATGAAAAGCATGTCAAAATGAATCGCATTATGATGTACATTAAAAATTTCTAAAAAAAAAAGAAAGAAACTGACAGGTCAAACAGGTGAAAAATGGGCAAAGACCTACAAGTTGGGAATGCCAGTTACTTAACTTGGTCTCAGAGAGAACATTATATCCAACAGGCAAATGCTTTTCAATTACCAGTGAAAGTTGAAAGAAAATCAAATGTACCCGTCCACAGAGGAAATGAGTAAATTCCAGAGTCAACATCATAGGATGTTGTTTTTCTCTAATAATGCAGTAAAATTCAAAATCAAGTTGGAAAAGTCTCACAGTTGGAGACTAAACAAAATGCCATAAGTAATCTAGGTGAAAGAGGAAATCATAAGGAAGAATATCCAATTCCTAAAAACACATTGCCTCAGAAAACACTACATGCCAAATTTCATAGGACTCAGCAAAGATTTAACGTTTATCAAAAATAAGAGAGATTTCAAAAAATGAGTTTCAGCATTCAACTCAAGAGATTGGCAAAAGAGCAAGCCCAAAGAAACAAAGGGCTGGGATTTAGCTCAGTTGGTAGAGTACCGCTCTGCAGTCTCTGAGGTCCCGAGTTCGATTCCCAGCACTGCAAAAATGGGAGAAGGACCTGGCAATCCACTCCCAAGGCAATCCCGAAACAATCAGCCATTGAAAACCCTGTGAGGCTCTCTATGAGTCGGACACGACTTGACGGCACCTAACAACAACAAAAGAACCAAAAAAAGAAGAATGAAGATAAGAGCAGAAAGCAAGAAACTAGAAAACAAAAATAGATGGAAAAATAGCAAAACCAAAAGATTAATAAGATAGACAAATCTCTGGCAATGCTGATCAAGAAAAAAGGTGGTGCACACCTATAACCCCAGCAACTCGGAAGGCTGAGGCAGGAGGATTACAAGCTCATGGCCAGAGGCAGCACATGTAATTTAGCAGGACCCCATATCAAGATTTAAGAAATATAAATAAAAAAGGTGTTTGGTGTGCAGCTCAGTGGTAGAGCACTTGCCTAGAATGTGCACGGCCCTGGGTTCAACCCCCTAGTATCACAAAAAGAAAAATAATAAAAATAAAAGAATAAAAGGCAACACGAGTAACATGCAAAGTGGAAAGAGGAAGTACCTGAAGACAGACAAAAACTTTTACAGTTGCGGTGTTCTAACAAATGTTACCATCTACACAAAACAGATAGCTTTCTATAGGAACACAAAGTACCAAAATTGGCTCGAGAAGAATAGCTAGGCACATCGTGCATATTAATTTATTTCATCTCAAAAGCCAGGTGTGGTGGCACACACCTATAATCCCAGTGACTCAGGAGGCAGAGGCAGGAGGATCACAAGTTCAAGACCAGAGGCCGAATGCATAATATAGGGAGACCCTGTCTCAAAAAGTAAAAAAATGGGCTGAGGGTGCAGCTCAGTTGTCCAGCACTTAAAAAGCACGCAAGTGTGAGGCCTTGGGTTCAACCCCCAGTACCACAAAAAAAGAAAAAAAAAACCTTTAATATCAGCAATTCTATAATGTCACTATTATTCTCTTCATCTTAAAGTCCGGGAGACCAAGGAAGAGAATGTGAGTTCCCACAGCTGGGTGTGCAGAGCCGCTGGAGTCTGAGCTGGTTCCAGTCATGCCCTTAGCTCCTCGGTGATCTGGACAGCTTCCAGGAAACTTGAATAGACCAAGGACCATCAAAAAAAAAAAAAAAAAAAAGTGAAATGGTAACCGAGAGCCACTCGGCCCCAAAATAATGTCCAAGACAACCAATCTGATCGATTTTTACTAAACTTTCAAGAAACAGATAAATTCTATTTTATTGATTATTTTCAAAGCTGCCCAACCCAGTTTATGAGGCTAAGTCTCATCTGGATTCCAAAGTTGGATAAAGACAGCTCATGAGGATGATGTGTCTTTTTTTATAGATGCAAACTGACCAGGCTACTCAGGGAAAGGAAATTCTCTTCAGCCTCTAGTCCCCCCAGTCTAGAACTGTCCAGCAGCCTAGCTGGAGGCAGAGCACTGCTCCCCAGGGAAACCCCTGCCTTCCCTACCCAAAATGTAAAGGTCCCTTTGGCGGGACCATGTCCCTGGCCCCTTGACTGGGCAATGATGTTGCCCCAAGCTCTCAACTCCCAACACCTCTGCTCTTTCTCCATCCCTTCACCCCACTGCAGGCCACTCAGTTACTCATTTCCAACAAATGAGTCCTCGGGTCCTGATCCTGGGCTAGAGACAGGGCCACATAAGACTCACAGCCCCTGCCATTGGGGACCTTAGCACTCCATGGCTGCAGTCAAATAATTAATCCAGCATTAGTGGGTGTGATCAAATAACCACATCGGTCTATCCTCAGCCCCAGCTGGGAAGGAATGCAGGTGGGACAGGGCAGGCGAGCTTTGTCACAGAGGGTCCCACTGCTCCAGAGGTGGGAGGGGCTTCCCCACGGATGCATCGGCTGCGCTGACAAAGGACAAGAAGTTCCATGGTGAAGGTCAAGGTGCTAATTCTGTTGGTGTCATCACTAAAAGATGACTCACATCTCCTCCTTACCTCCATCATCACTGCCATCCAGGAGTCTCCAGCAGTCTCCTGGCTGCCCCTTTTATCCAGCTGCCCATCTCTTACTCCACTCTGGAACAAGCCTCCCGGGATGCAGCCCTGACCATGTGGTTGTGCCACACAAAGCCCCCACTGGTCCCAGTTGACCACACGGATGTTCCTCATATCTGATGTCCCCTAACACACCACTCATAACACAGCTTCACCTCTATATGATCAAGGCACCAATGTCACAGGATACCAAGGTGCCTAATGCCATCTGTGCTTGTATGGATGGATTCTAAAAAAGAGGTCAGTAAAACATGGCAACAAGTGGCCATTACCACCCCCAAGGCAAGTAGCACCCTTGGATTCCATTTCCTAACTTGGGACACATCTTTTGCTTTTCTCTTAATGAACTTCCACTTTTATTTTACTTTCATTTTCACTTTTCCATATTTATTTACAGTTTTATGTTCATGAGTAGAACCAAGGCACAGAAGGCATGGTAAGAGTGATCACCAATCTCTTTCATGGACAAAGGTCCCTTTCTAAGTCAAAGAAACACGTAGGGCGCTGGGGCTGAGGCTCAATGGCGGAGCACTTGCCCAGCACTCACAAGGCCTAGAGTTGAATCCTCAGCACAGAGAGAGAAAGAGAGAGAGAGAGAGAGAGAGAGAGAGAGAGAGAGAGAGAGAGAGGAAGGGAAGGAAGGAAAAAAGGAAGGAAGGAAAAAGAAAAGGAAAGAGAAAGAGAGGGAAGGAGGGAGGAAAAGACTTAGATCCACATATGATAACTGTCACCAAGTGTCAACTGATTAAAAACTACATTATGTCACATGCCTGCTATGAATGGAGGAAGATTTTTTTTAAAAAACTTTTCTCTGAAATTTAATATACATACAAAAAATTAGACAAATTTTAAGTGGATGGCTCAGTGAAATTTTACAAGCTGAACACACCTACATAGACAGCACCACCCAGATCCAGAAATGAAACATTATGCTCACTTCAGTAGCCTCCTTATGCCTTTCCACAAACCCCAAGGGCAACCTGTCTCCAATTTCTAATCACATAGACCAATTTCACCCATTTTGTGCTTCCTGTTATTAGAATGGTAACAGTAGATACTCTTACATTGATGCGTCTCCTTTTTACTGAGTAACTGTAGCCCACAGCTTATTGAATAGCTGTAATTCACTTCCTATCATTCCCATCATTTACTTACCATTCTACTGTGATGGCATTTGGGTGGTTTCCCATTTGGGCCTGCTGCAAATAGTGCTATTCCACGCACTTTTGTACACGTCTTTGGACACGCTTTCCTAATGGAAGTGGGATTGCTGAGTTAAGGGATGTGTTCAGCTTTAGTGGTGTATTAGTCTTCTGTTGCTGCCATAACAAATGACAGTTGTAGTGGTTGAAGCAACAATGATTCATCATTTCACATATGTGTGCCTTGGAAGTCCAGATTGGCTCGGGTAGTTTCTGTGCTCCAGATCTCATGAGGATGAGAGAAAGATGTCAGCTGGCTGGGCTCTTACGAGGGGCTCTGGGAAAAACCTGCTTCCTTCTGAGCTCCTTTGGTTTGTTGGCCACACTCAGTTCCTTGTAGTGGTAGGGTGAAGGTCTCTGTCCTTGCTGGCTCTTAGTTAAGGGACAACTCCCTTAGCTATTTGCAGTCTTTAGAAGTGGTCCCTACATCTCAGAGCCAGCGAGAATGCTGATATTCCTTCTCCTGCTTGGAATCTCACTGACTTCCCTTCTGCCTGCTCTGTTCTACTCCAGCCAGAAAATTTTCTCTGCTTTTAAGGGTTCATATGATTAGATTGGGAGAAGGACCCGACAACCCACTCCCCAAAATCAATCTGCCATTGAAAACCCTATGAACAGCAGAGAAGCACTGACAATAGTGTTTCGCCTGTCATATGTAGGCTTGCTATGAGTCTGGTACTGACTTGACAGCACCTAACAACAACAACAACATGATTAGATTGGACCCACAAAGATAGTACAGGCTAATCTCCCTATTTTAAGGTCTGCGGTTTTACATCTTTGTGGTCCTCATTGCCATATAATATTCACACATCCCAGGGATTAGGATGTGATCATCTTTAAGGGGACATTATTCAACCTACCACAAGTAGATACAATTCAATAATTTTCCAAGGTCCTTGATCCCATTTACATTCCCACCAATGGTGGATGAGAATTTAGCTGAATTCTCTATAACCCTTGATACCTTATGTCTTTCTCATTATAAGATAACCAGCAAAATAGCCCATCTTATATTCTATTTTATCCATTCTGATGGACGTGCCATGATCTTGATATGGTTTCCAATTAAAATTCTATGATGACTGCTATGGTTTGGATCTGGAATGGCCCCCAGAAGCCCATGTTACTAGCCTGTAAGTGCTATTGGGAGATAGTGGGGCCTTGTGGGAGGAAGTTAGGTCATCGAGGTGTGCCCTCAAAGGGGATATTGGGACCCCAACCCTTTCCTCTCTTTCCCTCTGTTTTCTGGCTGTCATGAGGTAAGAGGTTCCCTCTGTCACATGCTCCCACAGTGATATTCTGCCTCACTGAAAGCCCAAAGCAACAGGTCATCAACAAAGGGCTGAAACCTCTGAAACTGTATACCAAATAACCTTTTCCTTTATAAGCTGATCATCTTGGGAATCAGATATGATTGAAAAATACAGTGAATGTTTAAATTTAAGAAAATGCAATACAGTAAAAAGACACATTGCCACTGATCCCCCTTGGATTCCTCCAGCTGGCTTTGAGTCCACTTACCCCATTGTTCCTGCTACTTTCTGAAGCAGTTCTGAAAGTCCTCTTTCATGAGTGTCTCTAATAGTGCTGTCATGGCTGCCTCAACGTCATGAATCCATTGAAAACATTTACCCTTTGTGTCATTTTGACTTTGGGGAGGAGCCAGAAATCACACAGTGCCAGATCCAGTGAATAAGGTGGATGACAGCAGACTGTCATGGTTTTATTTGACAGATGTATGACACAGAGCATTGTCCAGACAGAGGACGAGACTAAAGTCATTCAGGAAAGAAGACGTCCAGGCCTGCTCCAGAACGTGGCAAGAATGATGCAATGCATGCGTTTGAAGCCAGGGGGATGTATTTTGAGGAGGATCAATGGCAATGTGTCTTTTACTGTAATAAATTTTTTAAATTTAAACATTTACTATGTTTTTTATCACACCACTGTGTATTTTTGTTACAGCAACAGAAAGCTGACAATGACTACTCAAATTAAGCACTTCTTCATGTTTATTGGCCTGAGACTATCTTCTTTTGTAAAGTTCCTGCTTTTTAAAAAAAAAACATTCTTTTTCAGAAATTACAGCTCTGTAGGACTTTGCTTTTAACCCTTTCCTTTCTTCGGCCGTAGTAACTTTATTTCTCCATAGTTACTTTAAAGGTCTTTGTTGCTCCTTCAAGTGTTGAGATCATTTGCAGGTCTACATCTGATGTTACACGGCCTTTCATCCTCATGTGTGTGGTGATTTTCAGGTTTCTTCCTTGTGGTGGTGGTGGTGATGTTGGGGACTACGCCCAGGAGCGTGGGCATGCCAGGCAGAAGCTCTGCCACCGGGCTACATCCCCAGCCCTTGTAATTTTTATAGTATGCTAAGTGTGTGTGGCAGGGGAGCTCCAGGTGACGTTTTCTCTTACCAGAGGGGTCCTTCTTTCTTCCATTTGGCAAATTGAGGAGAGCTGAGTGCTTCAGTCCAGGCAGGCTATGTCTCTGCCCCTGCTCTCAGAGCTTTCTGAATCCCTGGAACTGCAGGAAATGGAGCTGTGCGCCTCAGAGGGGTCACCCTTCCATCCAGGCCCCTTCAGAACTTGGCAGGTGTCTTGCTTTGGCGTCTTGCACTTGCAGCCTCCCCCAAGGTTGCTCCAGCCCTGCACAGACCCCAGGCTCCATGGCGGGGCCTTCCCTCCAGGACCTGAGGTGGCGTCTCAGCCTCCATCTGGGCTCCGAGTTGGTACGTCCCCCGAGGTGAAAAGGAATCGGGGATCCTCAGGCTCAGTTCCCTGCCCTTCCCTAGCTTTCATCCATTCCCTCTTGTTTTTGCTCTTGTCTCCTGAGCACGGTGCAGTTATAGAATTTCACTCTGGCTCTCAGGATGTCTGAGAAGCCCCTCCAATCCCCACCCACCGGCACGGCCTCAGAGTTCAGCAAATGCTTTAGAGAGAAAGCACCCTCAGCTCACAACTAGCACACCTGCGCAGACCTCGACGTTCCCTTCCCCCCCGCAGTTTCCCTCTGCCCTAGCTCAATCCAGATCCCCAGCCCACACCCCCAACTACCAAATGCCCCAGGGAAATACGGCTTCCCTCTGATGGACTGGGAGGAGCTCTCTCCTCTCTGGGGTTTTCATCCACCTGGTGTTCATGCTGCCACAACTTTCTCTCACCTTTGAAAATAAAAATTTGTAAAGATGTATCCAGCCTTTTCTTCTGGGAAGAAATGCTTAACTGCCACAAACTACTGCCAGGAGCAAAAGCCCTCTGGGACTATTTATTGTGAAAATATCCTCTCATACAGAAAGGAGAGGATATTGTACTCAACATTCTTCACCTCCAGAAGTCCCAACAGACTAGGCTCGGCCAATGTTAAATACAAATCTAAGAGCGTTTAACTTCTGGGCAGAAGCACTGGAATGACGCAATTTGTATTTTATGGCTTATACATGCCTAGGTGCTTTGTTCTCACCAGATTTGTGGAAACACTGTGCAAAACCAAAAGAGCTATTTTCATTTCACTTCTTGATGTTCACATCTTCCACCCCCACGGTCTTTATTTTTGTCTCACCAAGTTTAACCCAGGGCCTTGTACAGGCGAGGCAGCTGCTCTACCACTGAGCTCCCACCCTGACTGTCTCCATTCAGCTTCCTGATGATGAAGCAAGGACCTTAGGAGAAGGGGCTGCAGTGGTCCCGTCTTTCTCTTTCCTTCCCTGTCACCATTTTCATCCTATCTGGTTGACTAATGCAAGGAAGGAACTCGGTGAGAAAGGGCATGCTTGCGCTCCTCAGTCATCTGTTTCCTCGAACACGCCATTGCCTTCTCTGTCTGTGCTCAAGCAAGTTCTGGTTAGAACAGAAAGCACGGCCCTTGAGGGCTGTCAGCACCCCACTGAGCCTGTTATACACATGCTGTGCTCACCTTGTGCTCACCTTGAGTCTCTGTGCTGCCAGGCCTCGTGGCTCCACCAGCATCCTGTGCTCCCTGGGCATTGAATGCCCTAAGTACAGACCGAGCGCCAAGGGACAGGAGTGGACACACAGACTGATCTCATCTCCTCACACACCAGCTTCCTCGTCCCACTGGCACTCACTTAGGAAACATGAGTTCAAAGATCAGATTATTAAGAATTCTAAGATGGCAACACAGAGCGCAAAACCATCTCTGAGGCCTCATGCACCTGTCCAGCTCATAGCCTATGAAGCCCGCCCTGCCTCAGTGTGAAAGGCTGCAGCCAGTTACGGCTTCGCTACCCAAGTGCCACCCTACTAGCTCTTCTGCACACATGGCCTGTGTGTGGGCCATCAGAAGCACCCACACCACTCACCCCAGAGAACTCTGCTAGTGCAAGATGCTTCTGCTCATATCGCCACTCTGTCTTGCTCTGAGGTTTCCTGCAGCAAGTACCTAAAAATGTTCCCTGCGCCCAAGGGTCCAGCTTACTTTGCACTCGCCAGGCCTCCTCCGCCTGGGTCACACAGCAGGTGCCCAATTTGCATGGGCAGACTGGACACCCCTGGTCTCCTCCCACAAGAAGAGGAGTGACATTGCTCTCTCACAGCTGCTGGCACACTTCAGTGTCTCCAGGATGTTTGGAGGGGTTTCAAGTGCAGTCATAATGTATGGGAAAGAAATGACAGAAGCACTGGATCCCAAAGGTGGGGGCTCAGAACCTCCTTGGGCATCTGCTAAAAGATTCAGATTTCCTAGCTCTACCCAAGTCTCTGGGTCAGAGGCAGGGATCTTGGACATCTGTGTTGTAAAGAAGCTGCTAAGGAAGGCTGGGACTCCTTCACATCCTTTCTGCCCAGCCAGTGAGAAGTGTGGAAAGTTTAGGCATGAGCCAGCCAGGCCTTGGGCCCTGCCCTGCTGGGCCACTTGCCAAAGTCACCAGCCCTCTCTGAGCCCCTGTTTTGAAATGATGAATTCATTTCCTATTGGTGCTATCCAATGCTACCACATGTGGGGGCTCAAAATAACACAATTGTATTATCTTTCAGTTTGGCAGATCAAAAGTCCAACACGGATTTCACTGGCCTTTAAACAAGGTATCGGCAGGGATGGTTCATTCTGGAGGCTCTAGAAGAGAATCTGATTCTCCACCTTTCCCCACTCCTCAGCTAATGGCCCCTCCCTCCATCTTCAAAGCAGGAAGTGTAGTGTCTCTGGCTTTGTCACTAATGTCACATCTTCCTTTAATTTTTTCTTTTGCCTCCCTCTTCTGCTCTTAAAGACCTATGTGATTACAAGGGGCTGTCCCAGGTAACCCTAGATATTCTCCCCACTTCAAGATCCTTAGCCTAATCACACCAGCAAAGTCCTAGAGGCACCATAGCCCTAGAAGGTAACATAGCCACAGGTTTGGGCATCAGCATGTGGACATCTATCGGGGTCATTCCCTGCCTACCCCAGGCGGGGATGCTAGCCCTCTGTCTCCTTGAGTCAACAGTTCTTCAAGCTTGACTCATCTGTGTTAGCATCACCTGAGCCACTTGTTACAAATACCCCAAACCTGAGTCTCGGTGGGGGACTTTGGGGTGCTGCCTTTTCCCAAGTGTTCCAGGTGATTCCTACACAGGCTGACATTTGACAGCCTGGATAGGTGAGACCTTGAATGTGGCAGGTGCCTGGGGGTGTCAAGTGGGAGGAGACTCACACCACCCCTCCCCCACCAGAACCTAAGGGGCCAGTGGTGGGGCAACTTCCCCCCACACTTTGGGGACTGAGGGTCCTGGGAAAGCATCTCCCAGACCTGCAGATTTAGGCTCTGCTTCATGCTCCCCCACCCCAGGGCTCAGTAAAGTCTCCTGAGAGCCTAAATCTCTGCTCTGGGACACTCGGGGCTTTTTGCCAGTGAGCCGGCAATGAAAGGAGTCGCTCTGCCCACAGGCGGTCAGCTCTGTCTGCCATGGAGGCCAGGACTCAGAGAGGCCACAGGCTCCTCCGTGCTTGTTCCCGGTTATATCCAGAAGTGGGCAAGTGTAGCACCCAGCGCCCAACTAGGGCATGGTAACTGGGTGCTCCGACCCTGTGGAGTGACCCCCAGCTACACCACAGGCTGGCAGAAGTGCCTCCTTCAGCTTTAAGAGCCCAAGGAGCAGTGGACTTACCTGGGGCACCTGAGGGAATGTGGGCACCAGGCAGTGTGCACTGGGCAGTGTGATCTCCCCGACCTGCGTTCAGCACAGTTCCCCAGCATCTACTAGCCTGGGCCTCAGTGGGCCATGGGAACCGCCCTACTAATGGCCCTTTTCCCTCTCTCCCTTCCACATCCACAGCAACAGCCTCGTGTGTGGGGGGCGGTCCCCAGGGTGACAGCTTCCTTCATCCTTAGGCCAGTTCCCGGGCAGCCTTCCCAACCCCCACTCACCAACACGTGCTCACCACGCCTGCTACACGTGCACTCATGCACCCCCCTCGCCACACCCTCAAACACACGCATGCAGTACCTGCCACACGCGTCACACACGTGCACACCACGTGCACACACACGCTCGCACACACAGCGAACGCTTCCCGCTTGAGCCCCCTGCCCTCCCACTCCGCCCCTACCCTGTCTCGTGGTGGGCGGGGACTGTGAGGCACCTCGCCCCCTCCCACAGGCTGGCTAGGATATACAGGAAGACTTCCTTTCAGCGCTGTGCCCTTGTTGTCACTTTGGAGAGCTCCACCAGTCCCAAGAATGGATGCTTATGGATTGTGCTAATAAAATGCATTGGCCGCAGCCCAAAGTTCTGTCCTTGCTGTTCTTGGGTTTTATTGGTGACCTCGCTGGCTGTCAGACTCCTTCCTCAGTCACCTGCTGTGGCAGAGCCAAGAGGTGGGGCAGACATGATCCTGAGGCTGTGCAGACTCCAGGTACTGAGTGTCTGCAGCTGCTCAGGGTCTCCTTCCTTCACCCCCAAGGGCACAGCCGGGAAAGCACCCACAAGCTCAGCCGCCTCTAGGTGTCCCCAAATCCCCGCTGGCCCAGCTATGAAGGGCCTCCCTGGGGAAAGTGCCCTGGCTCCACTGGTCTCCCCAGCTGCTTCTGTCCCCCTCACACCATATCTTGTCCTAGCTACCGCCCAGCCCTGTGGCTTCTCCTCCTTTTGGTACCACCCCCCAAGCCTCTGGCCCTGCCCCTGCCTCTGCCTGGGGTCTCCTCTGCCCACCCCTCCTCCCTGCCACCTCTGCCTCCCACCCTCCCTCAGTGGACAAAAATCCCCACCCTGTAGCCCAGTTTCGGCTGGTGGGGCAGACCCAGGTGGCTCTGAGTCACATACATGTGGGAGACGCCATGGAGGCCTGGGAGATGCTGGGAAAGGTACTGTCCCCAGCTGCACTGGCAGCCAAGGCCCCCTACTGGGGGTGTTGCTGGCAAGGAAGGGGCTAACCCTGCCCCTAGGGCCACACCCAGGGGACAGATCCCGCTCCTTGCCCTGACTAGGGGGGCACTGGGTCCTGCCCCTTCCACCTTGGCTCCCAGCACGCTCCATCCTCCTCTGCCTCCCTCCCCTGAGAAGACACAGTCCACGCTGCCAGTAGGCCCTGCTCTGCCTGTGCCGCACCCTTCCCCCAGGCTTCGAGTGGCCACCTTCTCATCACCAGATCTCAGCCCCAGAGAAGCCTTTGCTGAGGTTCCGGCAGACCCCCAGCCTTGCTCATCCACCTGCCCGAATTGGCTATGTGATGCCACCGAGTGCCCTCTGCAGAAATCCTTTTTATTCCTCAGCCTTGGCTCTGAACCCTGAGCTCCAAGGGGGCAGGGCTTCATGTCCTCCACACTTGCTGCTATACCCCAGCCACGGCCTTGATGCTCTGCACACACAGACCCTCCGTAAATACCCCCGATGCGTGTTTCCAGGCCGGGTTGGGGGTCAGGGAAGGCTGAGCTGATGGGCCTCTGGAGGGCCCACCCTCTGTCCTGACACCAGCCCCTGGGCACGTCCTGGGGGTGATGGAGGCTAGGGGGTTAGGGGGCAGACCCAGGGGGGCCTTGATGAATCAAGCACTCTTGGGTAAGCTGGGAAGGGGCGGGCCAGACGGCTCCCAAGGCCCAGCCAGTGTCCTGCAAAGCTGGGATGGCACCCAGCAGGACTCCATGCTGGCCTTGGCGATCAGAGCTCCCGGACAGCCACGACGACAGCAAGGCAAGTGCTACATCCCTGGCACAACTGCAGACTTCCCCGGGGGGAGGTTGGAGCAGGCCTCGGGGGCACAGTCTTCTGCTCCTTGTCACAGCCAAAGCCCTGCCTCAATCATCCATGTGGGACAGGGAGCTGTGATCAGGCAGCTCCACCCTTAACATTTCAGCTGCTCTGCCAGGCACCACCTGGGTCCAAGCACCCCCATCCCTGCTCCCGGCACAGCAATGGACACACCACAGGGTCCCCGAGCATTTGCCGGGCAGGAGGAAAGGGCTTCAGAGGGCAGAGTGGGGAGAGACTGGCCCTGCTCCTCTGAGGTCACAACCGAGTATAGAGCTCTCCCTGGCAGACTCCTCTCTCCCTAAACCTGGCATGTCTCTGGGAGATGTGCCAGGACTGACCTGAGGCCGGGGCTTGGGGTGAGATTTAGAGAGGATTCAGAGGTTGTGCCCAGCACTACAGTGAGCTCTGGCCCCAGTGCCTGTGCCCAACCTGTGGCTATCTGCTGCAAGCTACACCCCCAGGGTGCCTGCCTCACTTCCTCCCTCTCCTTCCCACACCTGACCTTGAGGCTGGGCTCAGACACCACTGGCCTAATGACCCTATGTACCGCAGAATGGAACACTCCTCCATTCTGTGCCAGGCACACGATCTTTTTTTATCTTTAAGCCCATTGTTGCAGACTGTGTCAATCCATCTAGTTGAGGGTCTTCCCTTTTTTTTTCATTGACCTGCCATTCTCCCAAACATGATATCTTTCTCCAGGGATTGGTCCCTCCTGACTACTTATCCAAAATACCTAAGATGCAATCTAGCCATCCTTGCTTCCAAGGAGCACTCTGGTTGCACTTCTTCTAGGACAGATCTGTTGGTTTTTTTGGCAGTCCATGGTATTTTCAATATTCATCTCCAGCACCATCATTCAAAAGCATCAATTCAGTTGGTAGAGTGCTGCTCCACACTTTGTGAGGACCCAGATTCAATCCCCAGCACCACAAAAATGGGAGAAGGATGTGACAGTCCACTCCCAAAACAATCAGCCATTGAAAACTCAATGAGAATCTCTATGAGTCACAGGACCTGACTTAACAGCACCTAGCAACAACAACCGCTGGCTCTCGGGCCAAAGGTACCACCGCTACCTCCTCACCCTGCCCACCCAACTGACATTGGTGCCTGCTTTCTCCAGGCCTCAATTTCCCCAACTGTGGGGAAAACAACTAGACTGTTGTTTTCAATTTGTCCACTCTTCTAGAGTCTGCACCCATAGCACCCTGGCATCTGATCCCTCCTGATCTCGGAAACTAAGCAGGGTCAGCCTGGTTAGTTCTTGGATGGGAGACTGCCTGGGAATACCAGGTGTTGCAAGCCAGGGAGAAGGACCTGGCAACGCACTCTGGAAACAATCCACCAGTGAAAACCCTATGAATAGAAGAGAAGCACCGACAATAGTGCCAGGCATGGCACAGTGTCGAGGAGTGTTTAGTTCTGTAGTACCTAGGGTCGTTTTTAGTCAGACCTGACTCAAGGGTACTTAAAACATCACTCTTCTAGAAACAGCCCTCAGGGCTCCTGGATCTAGCTATTCCTGAGAGCAACATGTTACCGTGGCCTTCTAATGTTTTCCAAGCCAATAAACGCTTTGCTTAAGTGAGTCAGGTTGGGTTTGTACCACAACTCATGGGGAGCCTCCTCCCGAAGCAGAGGGCAGACGCCCTGACCCCTGCACTGAAACAGAGCAGAATGGAGCCAGGTCAGGGAAATCACCGGGTCCTGCTCAGGCTGCTTTCTTCACTTTCGTGTGAAGTCACACACCGTATCCTCCTAGCACCCCGGTGTCTCCAGGACTGGCTCCTGTGGGCCAGTTCCCTGCGGTCCTCCTGGTCGCTTGGAGAGAGGTTGTGTGCACTCTTCCCGCCCTTTCGAGGCCCACAGGACTCAGGGCCCCAGCACCCCAAAGTTCGATGGCCCTGGAAGGAGAGTCCAGAGGAGCCGCCAGGACCCAGCCTGGGGAGTGAGGGTGAACCAGGCCTCAGGGCCCGGCGGCTGCCAAGGGACGAGGTCAGAGCGGTAGCGCAGGCTGGGTGCGAGCCCTCGAGAAGGGCGCTCGGGAGGGCGCAGGGATGCGCAGAGCCGTGAGACCTTGCCGAGGGCCGGCCCCGAGCGTGCGGTCGGGCGCTGGGTCTCCACCCTGAGGTCGCTGGGCCGGGAGAGGCCACAGGGCAAGTCCGCCAGGACAGCGCGGCGAGGTTGAGCGGCCGGGCTCCCGCGGCTCCGCCCCCGCCCCTCCCACCCAGCGCTGCCCCGGGAGGCCGCGAGGGGGCGCAGCGCTGCCGCTCCGGGCCGCGGCCGGGCTCGCGGGCGGCTGCGCCCGGGATCCGAGCAGGCGGCGCGGCGGGCGGCGGGCGGCGGGCGGCGGCTCTCCCCATGGGCCGGGCCCAGGCTGCAGGCGCGCCGGGAGCAGGTGAGCGGCGGCGCGGCCGGGCGGCTCCCGTAGCTGCGGGCGCGGGCGCGGGGCTGCCGGGTGCGAAGAGGGGCTGCGAGCGACGGCGGGGCGCGGGGCGCGGATGGGGTCCGAGCCCGTGGGTCGGGGCGCTGAGCGGGGCGGGGCTGGCAGGCGTCCGACGCTGGGGCGGGGTGGCGAGAGGTGACCCGGGCACCGAGGCGCGGGCGGTACCAGTGCGCGTGGCCGGCGGCGCGCGTGTGCGCAGAGCCGACTGCATGACTCACGGGACTGTGGTCCGAGGGTTCGGATTTATGCGCGAGGGTCAGCAGGGCCGGGTCGTCGGGACTGGAGGTGCCAAGAAGGCTGGGGGCCAGCCGAGGGCACACCCCCGGCCTGGTGGGCGGCCGCTTGGCCCCCGCACCCCACGCTGCGCGAGGGGCGAGCTCCCTCCGCCTGGACCCCAAGTCTCCGCCCACACTTGGCCTCAGTTTCGCAGTCTGTGAAATGGGCACAGCTACCCTGTCCCGCCAGGCGGGTGCCTGGTGAAGAAGGGAAAGGGCCTTGTCCTTGCGGGAGAAGGATGTTGTCACTGAAGCTGGGATCGGGTGTGCGGGGAGGGGTGCAGGCGACCCTCATCAGGCCTACAGGCGTGAGATTTGCAGGCTCCAGGTGCGTCCTCGGAGCAGGGACAGGAGGACGGAGCGAGCGGCCGCCCGGCCCGCTCTTCTCAGGGTTGAGCCCGGGAAGCAGAGGGACGGCGGGCAGGGGTGGCCCGGAAGGCGTGGCTCCTTAGCGGGGAGGGAGCCCCAGCGCCTGCTTCCTGCTTCTCAGACCCCAGGAAGGGTCCTGGGAAGACCCAGCCGCGGGGCCCTGCTGTTTCCGTTCCATGGGGGAAGAAACGGAGGGTTAGGGAGGTGGCAGGCCTTGTCCAGTCTCAGGACTGTGAAAGGGGCAACCTCGATACTTCAGCCACTGGGCCAGATGACCAGGAGTAGGCGCTGTTGTCCACTGACTTGTGCAGGGCATTCATTGAGCACCTACTGTGCGTTCCCTGCTCCGCGCCCGGTGAGCGGTCGCAAGCTGATGTCGGGGGTTGGGGGAAACCGCACAAGTAGAGTCGGCCAGGAAAACCCTAGGTCTCAGCAGAGGATAAATGCTAGGAAGAAGACAGAACGGCGCTACTGGGGTAGAGAGAGATTGGGGTAAGGGCAGAGCCTTAGTCTGGTCAGGGAAGAGCGTCCTGAGCAAGGACCTCCGAGAGTGCTGTGAGTGAAGGCAGAGCCCGTGGAAAGGCAGCAGGTGTGAGGTCCTCACCCAGGTGTGGTGAGGTGGGGGAGCTGGGCAGAGCCGGGGGGGGGTCCTCTGTGGTAGTGGGCAGGCTCCAGGAGGGTGGGGGGGAATATTGAAGGGCCGCCCTGATGGTGGCTGAGGTCTGCAGGGTCAAGAGAGGGAGCCGGGAGTGGCTGCTGGAGTCCACCAGGCAGAGCTGGAGCTGAACCATGATCGGGAATGGAGAGAGATTTCTGCTGCAGCTATACCAAGGCCTGAGTCCTGGCAGGACCTGGTGACATGAGGATCGTGGCAGCTGCAGGGTGGTGGTGGACAGGGGAGCCTGGCTCTAGTTCAAGGGCTGCCTGGCTCTCTTCCAGGAAATGGCACCTGCTAGGAGTTTGCAGAGGCCAAATGAGATGCTGGGTGCCTGGGCTCTGCCCTGTGTCCAACCCCTGTCAGGCTGGTTTCTGAGTTCTGATGTGGTCCCCATGGTCTTGCAGTTCTGTTCTAGCTCTTGTATTTGGACCCAAACCTAGAGGCAGCCACTTATCTAAGCAGCTGTGGCTCCTTTAAGTGGGAGACAAGAGGGTAGAGGCTGGTGGGGCAGGGGGAGGACGGCTCCTGGCCACCTCGCTCTCATTGCCTCTAGCCTTTGCTGGTGTCCTTAACCAAAGGAGCTTTTTCTAAACTAAAAATCAATATTTCTGCCTTCTTTCTCTGGCGGCGAGAACCTGGTTCCCCAAAACATCAGTATATTTAATCATGTGCTTAATACTAGAACAGACACCAAATCGTTTGGGAATTATAACATTTAAACCACTGCTGGCTGAAACTGCTAAGGCAGGTTCAGGATTTCTTTGTGTGGGCCGCGGGAGTGCTGTGTGATTATGTGATCTGTTTCATATAGCATTAGTTTTGTGTTTATTCAGATTGTCTTTCCCACCCTCGGTCTTTGTATTAGTCAGTGTCATGGGTTGAATATAACGTGTCCCCAGATTGGGTCCCCAGCGAATGGTGTGGCCCTGAGAGGTTGTGGAACTTGCGGAGGTGGGTCTAACTTAGTGAAAGTGCGTCACTGGGGGTGGGCGCTTGGATATTTCTATTCTCTCCTCTCTCTCTCTCCTCCCCCTACTTTGCTTCTTGCTGTCTCTGCTTCCTGCCCATGAGGATGTAAGATTGTCTTCGGTGGGCCACACCTCCTGCTGCTACCATGCCTGCCCCACAGCCATTATGGACTGATCTTCTGTCAGCCTTCAATAAATCTCTTTCTTGCATCAGTCTGTTTTGGTTATTTTTTTCTGCTATAGCAATAACAGCTAGCTAATCCAGTGAGGTTCAGAGGACTTCAGACCGTGGAAGCAGGGCAGGCATGGCAGCAGGGCCTGTGGTGGAGAACTTCACATCATGGCTATCAAGACAGAGAGGGATTACTGGAACTGGGGGTCCAGGTACAACTTCCAAAAGCCCACTCCCAGTGACCCTCCTCCTGAAGTTCCATAGCCTCCCAGGACAGCACCACAACCTGGAGACCAAGTGTTTAAACACATGACCTTTGGGGGACGTTTTAGATTCAAATCATAATAGTCTTTATGATATAATTTTACTTTTTGAGTATGTGAAACATTTATATGGTTCAAAGGTCAGAACTGTACAGAAGCTATACTTAGAAGTCTCAGTTCCATCCCTGTGTCTTCCTCCCTATTCTACATTATTGTTGTTGTTGTTGTTGTTAGGTGCCGTCGAGTTGTGTCTGACTCATAGCAACCCTCATAGGGTTTTCAATGGCAGATTGTTTTGGGATTGCCTTGGGAGTGGATTGCCAAGTCCTTCTCCCATTTTTATGGGGCTGGGAATCAAACTCGGGACCTCAGAGATTGCAGAGTGGTGCTCTACCAACTGAGCTAAATCCCAGCCTATTCTACATTATAGGTAACTATTTTAAATAGTTTCTGGTTTATTTTTCTATTTTTTATAAACAAGCCATTCATGAATTATAACAAAAATTAGTATACACCTCTCCTTTGTATCTTCTGTTTTAGTTAGAAATATGCCTTAATAATCACTTTTTACAAGTTTATAGCAACCTTCCTTGTTCTTTTTCGTGGCCAAATAATACTCCATTGTGTGGTTGTACCACAGTTTATTTAACTGTCCAGTGGCTAGATACTTGGTTTGTTCTAGGCCTTTGTTATAAAACAATGGAGTAATGGGTAACATTCTGCGTATGCATTAGGAGAGGTGTATCTTTAGAGTAAATTGCTAGAAGTAGGAGTAAATGTGTATTCATTCTGTCAGATATTCCCAATTCCCTGTTGAGGAGTTGCACCATTATCAGCTCCTACCAATATATGACATTGTTTCTCCCAGGGCCTCACTGATTTGAGAGTTGAGAAACACTATTTCAGTGCATTTTTTAGTTTACATTTCTGTTATCATAAGTAAAATTTGGTATCTTTTCATCTATTTAAGCCATTTGATCATCTTTTCTGTGATTTATTTGTCCATATATTTTTCCTATTTTCTGTTAAATATTTGATCTTTTTTTCCTTGGATTGAAAAGTTTGTTTGAAATATATATTGGAGAGATTACTGTTTTTCCTTTCTCACATTGCTATTATTTCTCTCAGTTTTTTCTTCGTTAATGATGGGCTTATCATTAAGAAGTTCTTATTTTTATGGAGATAATTTAATTACTTTTCATTGCATCTAAATTTTGAACCATAGTTAGAAAGACATTTCCAAGTCCAATTACAAAATAATTCATTCATCTTTAGTTTTCCTTTTTCTTTTTTCTTTCACTCCTAGGGGTTAACACAGGGCCTCACATGCTAGGCAAGTGCTCTATGGCTGAGTCCCACCCCAGTACCTTTTTTATTTTTTATCTTGAGACAAAGTCTCACTAAATTGTATGGGGCTGCCTCTGGCCTCGGACTTGTGATCCTTCTGCCTCTGCCTCCCAACTCACTGGGATACAGGTGTTTGACATGACACCTACCTCTGTCTTTTCTAATACTTGTTTGTTTTTGTACTTAGTGTATGGGCCCAATTTGATCTTTTTCCAAATATCTATCCCTCTATCTCAATACCAGTTATTAAAAGTCCACCTTGTCTCTAGTGATCTGAAATGTACCTGTGCTGTTTGCTAAACATCCAAACGCACTGTATCTATTTCTAGTCTGTCTCACAGATCTGTCTGTTCATATGGTGAGAGAGTGTGTGTTTGTGTGTTTTCATGCCTGTGTATGTTTTTATTTAAAGGCAAGAAAGATTTTATTCAGGACTACTGCAATAGGGGAGATATTGAGTCAATTCTTTGTTTCTTTTAATACCTGGTAGGGCTGGTTCCTTCCACTGTTTTTTATTTCAAGGGTTTCCTTGCTGTTCCACCAGGTTGCTGGTATATTTGTGGAGTGGGGGGATCCTATTAAGTTTACCCTGAGGATGACTGACATCTTTTCGAAGGTATGTCATCTTATCTAGGAACAGGAGATATCTTTCTGTTTGCACAAGACTACTTTCACAGGTGTTTTGAAATTTTCCTCAGATAGGCTTTTCACATTTCTCATTAAATTTATTCATGAGTATTTTAACTTATTTATTGTGATTATAAATGTTTCTTTCTTCCATTATGTCTTCTGATTATTATTCCTATGTATGTTATTTTATGTTTTTCTGCCTTACTAAACTTCTTTAATTTATCATTGATTCTTAGTTCGTGTATTCTGTCATCTACAAATTTAAATAGACTTACCTTTTCTTTACTAAATTTTGCATTGGTTTGATTTTCTGTTTTTTGAGACAAGTCTTACTATGCAGCCCAGACTGTCCCCAAACTCCAGATCCTCCTACCTCAGCCCCTTGTGTTCTGGGATTGTAGGCAGGCACCACCACCTGGCTCTTATTCACTGATTTTTATGTATCTGTTGTTTTCTTTTATATAATTAAATTGGCTAAATACAAATTCACTATTAAATATTGAGTGTAATGGACATCATTACCTTGTTCCTGACTCTAATAAAAAGCCTTCTAGTACTGCCCACATTAAGAAAGATGCTGACTTTAGGGTGGAGAGGAAGGGGAGGGGGGAGACAGGGAGAAAGAAAGAAAGAAAAGGGAGGGCGGAGTGAGTGTCCAATTTTTGTTGCTTTAACAGAATACCCAAAACTAAATAACTTATAAGCAGTCAAAGTTTATTTGGTCTGTGGCTGGGGAGGTTGGCAAGTCAAGGTCAAAGGGCGACATCCAAGAGGGCCTTTGTGTTGTATCATCCTGTGGTGGAAAATGGGAACGCAAGTGAGGACAAGAGCAAGAGAGCAAGAGGGGCCAAATTTGCTTTTACAATGACCTACTCTTGAGATGGCTGGGGTTTAGCTCCGTTGGTAAAGTGTTGCTCTGCAGTCTCTGAGGTCCTGAGTCTGATTCCCGGTACTGCAAAAACGGGAGAAAGATGTGGCAGTCCACTCCTGAGGCAATCCCGAAACAATCAGCCATTGAAAACCCTATAAGGGTCGCTATGAGTCATACAAGACTGGACAGCACACAACAACAACAACAACTCTTGAGATGGGCTGGAGTTTAGCTCAGTTGGTAGAGTGCTTCTCTGTGCACACTGGGTTTGATCCTCAGCACCGCAAAAATGAGAGAAGGACCTGGTATCCCACTCCAAAACAATGAGCCATCAAAAACCCTATGAAAGCAGAGAAGCACTGACATAGTGCTGGGTATGGCACAGTGTCAGGGACTGTTTCATTCTGTTGTACATAGAGTTGCTATTGACGGCACCTAACAACCACAACACTTGAGATACGTGACCCATTCCCACAATGATGACATTAATCCATTTATGAAGGTCGAGCCCTCATGACTTAACTACCTCTCATTAGATCTCACATCTTAACACTGTTGCATTGGGGATGCAGTTTCCAATATATGAGCTTTGGGGGACACATTCAAACTATATCAAGTACTATCCATTAATTCTTATTATACTGGAAACATTTAGTTTTTATTGATGCCATATATGGAGATAATAATATGTTATTTCTCCTTAGACTATTAACATGGTGAATCACATTATTTCCTAATACCAGATCTGGGACTAGGGTGAGGCAAAGAGTGAACGTATGAATAATAATATCAAGCCATCCTTGCATTCCTGAAACCAATCCCACTTGGGAATGAAGTATTCTGTTTTAACGTAGTTGTATTAGTTATCTGTTGCTGTATAACATGTTAGCTAAAACTGAGTGGCTTAAAGCAACATATGTTTATTAACCCATAGTTTCTATAGCACAAGAATCTATACATGGCTCAGCAGGGCTTCTGCTCCTGTTGGGCAACACTGAGTTCTCATCTGGCAGATCAGCTAGGGAAGGATTTGTTCTTCTATTCACATAACTGTTGGCAGCATTCAATTCTTTGTCAGTGTAGGACTGAGAGCTTAAGTCGTTTTGTGGATGTTGGCTGGAGGCCACCTTTAAATTTTAGGGAGAATTCTTAGGGACCACCTCCTCATCATATGGGCTTCCCCACCATGGCTACTCACTCCACTAAGCCAACAAAAAGAAACTGAAGAGAAAATCCACTAACAAGATAGTCATAAGATAATAAAACATAATTTAGGGACATAATGACATAACATAATTATGGATGTGATAATTCCATCATCTTTGCCATATTCCATTGGTTAGAGGAAAGTCAAATATCCCACCCGCTCTCAATGGCATGAATAGCCAGAGACAGGATTATGTAAGTGCAGTCAAGACCGTATGTCACAATGTTGTTGGATTCTGGTTGCTAATATTTTTGCCAAAGTTTCCCCAGTGAACCCTTGGTTAGACAAAGCTTCGGTTTTGATAGGTTCCTTAAGAAGAGATCATGAGTACAGTATTCCCTGATTTCTTTCTTTCTTTGCCCTTGATACCTGAAGGATAAATTAGTGGGTTATAAAAATCCTTGCCACATGCTTCCTTTCCTCAAATCTGCTAAGATGTTGCTATGGGTTGTATTACCTGCATGTTGTTGTCAAGAAATTCCATGTAAACATGATTTTCTCTCCTTTTTAAATGACTTGACCAATTTACCAGAGCTCCAAAGGACTCTTTTTTTCTTTTAAAGTCTAACCATTTTACTAGGCAGTATCTTACAGTTGATCTTATTTGGGATCAATTTTCTCAGGTGTATGGAAGACTCACTGAATATGCAGATTTGAGTCTTCTTTTACTTCCAGAAAGTTTTCTTGGATAACAATAGTTTTAAATGTTAGTTATGGTCTATTGTTTTGTTTTCCTTCTCTAAGGCCTCCAATAGTAGGGGTGCATGTTAGATCACTTTTGCTCTGCTCTTCTATGTCTATCACTTTCTTTTTGATTCTCTTTACTATTTTATTTCATTTTTGTCTTTTTCTTGTTTTCTTTCTTTCTTTTTTTCTTTTTTTTCTTTGTGTGGTACTGGGGGTTGAACCCAGGGCCTCACACTCGCATGCTTTGCAAGTGCTGGACCACTGAACTGCAGCCCCAGCCCATTTTTTTACTTTTTGAGACAGAGTCTCACTAAGTTATGCAGACTGCCTCTGTTCTTGAACTTGAATCCTCCTCCTATCTCTGCCTCCTGAGTCGCTGGAATTACAGGTGTACGCCACCGTGCCCGGCTTGGTTGTTTTCCTTTATTTCCTTAATGTACATTATTAAATTCATAAGACATCTGGTAATTTAGTGTTCATTTTTTAGATGATTTTGTCTTTTTCTTCATTTTCTTTCCTGAGTTCAAACAAACTGAGCATGTTCTAAGTATTTCCTCATGTGGAGTGGGACTTTCTCCTTCTGAGAGTCTTTTACCTTACTTCTTGGCCCTAGTTCCACTGTTCTCTTTCCCTCATTGTCTGTGTACCCACCCATGACACCGGAGTGGTGTCTGGAGCCCCTACTGAAGGTTGGGGTTTTATTTCCTCACTCACACCAGTTGGAGCTTTGCAACATCCTGTCTCCTCTTTCTGCTGTGAGTGTAGTCATAGGTGGTTATATTTACCCTCTAGGTTGATTTATATTGGCTTTTATCGTGGTGAAGTTTGGATTTAGATGGCTGCCATTATTCATGGGACTTGGAGATGTCTCCAGTCTTGTTACTTGGAAAAGCTTCATAAAGAATGGAGAACTCTGTGTAAATTTATCTTTTCTTTTCTTTTCTTTTCTTTTCTTTCTTTCTTTCTTTTTTTTTTTTTTTTTCGTACTTGGAGGTTGAACCTAGGGCTTTGCACATACTTTGCAAGTGCTGTACCACTAGAATGCACTCCCAGCCCACTCTTTACGTTTTATTTTGAGACAGGGTCTTGCTAAGTTATTCAGACTGCCTCTGTCCTCAAACTCATGATGCTCCTGCCTCTGCCTCTCAAGGTGTTGAGATTACCAGCATGAAACACTGCACCCAGCTTCTAAATTCATCCATTTTTAGCAATATGGAAGATTTTCAGTATCTTATTGTTCATTATTTTTGCTAAACCAGTTAAGAGTGTTACCAGAATAAGTGTGTGCTGCCTGCCACTTAAAGGCCAATATTCAGGAGACAAAAGTTGGTGGAAAGGAATCAGGTTGCTGTGTGCAGTGGTGCATGCCTATAATCCCAGTGACTTGGGAGGCAGAGACAGGAGGATCACAAATTCCAGACCAGAGGCAGCCTGCAAAAGTTAATGAGACCCTCTCTCAAGATAAAAAAATTAAAAATGGGCTGAGGTACAGCCCAGTGGTAGAGCGATTGCAAAGTATGTACAAAGCCATGGGTTCAGCCCCCATGTACCACACACACACAAAAAAAAAAAAAAAAAAAAAAAAAAAAAAAAAAAAAAAAAAAAAAAAAAAAAAAAAAAAAAAAAAAAAAAAAAAAAAAAAAAAAAAAAAAAAAAAAATCAGATTTATTCAAAACCGGCCCTGAAGACATTGGAGGGGATACCCCCTCAGAGGTCCATCTTGAGGGGCTCATGGGCACAAAGAGCTTTATAGGGAGGGAGAAAAAGGGCAGGACAGGAAGGCGAGGTGCTGAGTAGGGTCTTCATCATGCAGCATGTATGTCTCTTTCTTCTTCATCATCACAGTGGAAGTCAGCTCCTGGGCTAGCAAAAGACTAAGGAGGGGTGTTGCAAAGGTCACCAGATGTTCTGGGTTTTATAAATGTGAAGAAACATTGCTAACATCTTAACCATTTAGCTAGGACTTCTCTTTAGAATTTAAAATGCCAGGCAGGGACATAAACTTTGTGAAAGGATGGGGAAGGGGAGGAAGGGCTGTGGGCGCCTTTCTGTGCAGGCTGGGTCCACTGTCTGAGGCCACCACTGCCCTGACTAGCATCCTGGAGTCCACTGCTATTGCCCTTCTGCCACCCCAGGGTCATTACTCCACTCTGCCATAGTTGTTGAGGAACTCCCAAGGGTGTGTGGTTGTAAGCACGAGTGTTCCTGAGAGTATAAGGTGCTCTGCTACTCGGCATCCTGAGGATGGACCTGTAGAAAAGGGGTCCCCTTTCAGAGGACCAAGGAGGGTTAGCAGAACATCAGGGGTAGGACCGGCCTCAGGGGTTCTGTCAGAGAGAGTGACCTTGCTCTGCCAGGGTAGGTTTGAGGGGAGCCCCACCCATCCCACCCTGGAGGTGCATTACCTGGCTCTGCATTTGGGGTTGATATCAGATCCTGGGAAGCCTCAGACTCTTTGGGTATTATCACCCTGATGCTATTCAGAAATGTTTATGGTTGATGATTGTTTTTTAATACAGAATATTTATATTTATTGAAGGCTTACTGTCTATCGAGCAAGGTGTGCCAAGTTCTTTATCAATATTATCTCATGAGAATGAACATGAGTGAAATAGAGAACCAGTAGTAGACAAAAACATCTTTGGAAAAGGTGAATAAAGTTGATCAGCTCTTAGCTAGCAACAGTGAGCTGAGGGGGGGAGAGAAAGAGAGAGAGAGAGAGAGAGAGAGAGAGAGAGAGAGGAGAGAGAGAGAGAGGGAGAGCACGAGCACAAGTTGTCAATTATCAGAAAGGAAAAAGATCATATTGTAGCAAATTCTACAAACATGAAAAAGATAGCAAGAGATGTTTACGATTCTTTTGATACACTTGATACTTTACGTAGAATGGACAAATGCCTTAAAAGACATGTTACCAAAATTGACACAAGAAATAGAAAACCTGCACAATATTATTACTGTTAAAGAAATTGAATTTATAATTAAAAACATTCCCAGACAGGAAATGGCAGCCCAGGAGGCCCTAGTGAACCTAATCAAACATTTAAGAAATCCCATCGCGCCTTCATTTGGTTGGGAAAAGTGAGTATGTCTGACAATAACAAATACTGGAGAGGATGTGAATCCATAGAAGCCCCCGTCACCTTTGCGTGGAGGCATAGAGTTGTACACCAGTTTGCAGAAACACTAAGACTTATTTAGTAAAGTTGACACTTACTGCATCCCCTGCAAAGGAGCGTTCCACTCCTGGAGTGTCCCCAAGAGAGTTTTACACATGTGAGTGCCTAGCCCCTGCTCTTGGTAGCAATAAATGGAGCTCACCTAAATTCCAATGGCAGGAAAATGGAAAAAGTGATCATGGTGGCTTCTCACAATGGACCATCAGATCACAGGATTGTAGGAACATTGTGTTAAATAAAAGAGAACAGCACACGATTTTTATAAAACATAAAGCTAGCAAGTTAGACAGTATATGGTTTAGGGATACATAGTTCTGAGATAAAAAATTTTCCAAATGAATTTTTTTAAAATTACACATGACAGCATTTAGGAAGTGTGTGAAGTGATGAATATGTTAATTAGCTTGGTTTTTGCCATACATCTATCAAAACATGTTGTTTGCCACAACTATATGCAATTTTCATTTGTCAAATGTCCCTTAATAATTAAGTACTTTTAAAAATAAAATTTAAAAATATTCCAGGTAATTGGGTACGGTGGAGGGTTGGGCAGGGAGAGGGTGGCTGCAGGATAACTAAGGAGGTCCTGTGCCTATGTGGCTGCAAGGCCTCCAGGTGCCTAACTAGTTACTCTGCTTCATGACTCACGTATGCTAGGGGTAATCTTTTTATGCAGCAAATATTGCATAATGCAATCTTTTTCAATAAATATAAGTTGAACATCCCTTATCCAAAGTGCTTGATTGAGATAGGAGGTGGTACTGGTTTCAGACTTTTTTCTCTTTCTGAATATTTGCATATACATAGTGAGTATATTGGGGAAAGGACCCATGTTTTAACGAGACATTCATTTATGTTTCATGCATGCTTCCTATGCATAGCCTGAGAGTGATTTTAGTTAATATTTTTAGGGCACCTGCATTTTGACTGCAACCCATCATATGAGGGCAGGTATGGACTTTTCCACCTGGTTTTATGTTTCTGATTTTGGAGCATTTCAGAATTGGGGCTTTTAGATTAGAGGTGCTTGGCCTGTAATAACACATTGAGAGAATCCCTACACCGTCTCCCCATTCTCCCCATTCTCTTCTCTCTCTGGAGACCACTAATTAGCCATGTGGTCACCAGGTCACCTCTCTGTGGCAGGTCCTGGGTGTGGGCCCAGTGTCTGAGCTCACGTGAGGGTCGGGGAAGAGAGAGAGAGGCAGTGGGGGGGAACTGTTGGAAGGATGTGGTGCCCCAGTGCCTCTTAAAGGTCAAACAAATGTCAACAAAATGTACATGACTTGGGAAGGAAAGAAGGGAGGGTCAGGGGCAAGACTCCCACCATGGGTGACTATGATGTCACAGTGCCAGCTCTCTGCAGCAGGCCCGGAGCCATTCTGCACACAGAGGAAAGAACCCTGGGTTTTGATGTGCAGCAGAGCTCTGAGTCTTCCTTCCTCCCTTGCTCCTTTTCTTTCTTTCTTTCTTTCTTTCTTTCTTTCTTTCTTTCTTTCTTTCTTTCTTTCTTTCCTTCCTTCCTTCCTTCCTTTTTTCTTCCTTTCTTCTTTCATTTAAAATTTTTATTTTTAATTGGCACAATATTTCTATTTATTTGTGGATCACAGTATTATAATTCCACACATAAATTCAACATGTAATGATCAACTCAGTGTAATTAGTATTTTCATCTCCTCGAATGTTATCATTTCTGCATGTTAGGGACCTTCAAACTCTTCCCTCTAGTTATTGAGAAACGTGTAATTAATTGTAACCTACAACACTTAGAAATGCTTCCCGGGCCCTGCTGGCTTTGGTACCCATCAGCCACCCTCTCCCTTACCCAGCAATTTCCCAGATTCCCTGTCAACCTCCAGCAAACCCCACATGCACCAGAGAGGCAGAAGAGCCAGGACGGATCTGAAGCTCTGAAAGGCAACAGGCTGGGGCCACCCTCAAAGAGCCAGGTCATCCTGACGCTCAGCTCCCAGGCCCTGGCCACTCGGCATGTGGACTAGGGACAATGGCCAGGTTCTGAATCCTCAGAGATGGCTGATCATACTCTATACCCGTATTGGGAATGGCCATCTACTTATAACAAACCCCCATCCAAATGGTTTAACTTACCAGTAGTTTGTTTGATGGTTGGGCCCATCACCTGGTCACCTGGGTGGTGGCTGTGTCCTGACCACACCTGGGATTTCCCCCAGTTTAGCGCTTCTGACAACAGGGTTGTCCTGACAAGCCCCTTAAGAATAAAAAATGCCACGCTCTGAGAGTTTTGGGAACGTGTGCAAGGTGGATTGTGGAAGAGGCTTAAAGAGACTGAGCTGACAGCGCACAGGACAGCTGCTCTGGGGATGTGAGTTACAGGCCCCAGTGGCCTGTGGTTTGCAAACAGATGTTTCTGTGTGAGAGCAGCCAGAGTGTATTAGCACTTTAGATGGTGAAAAGGACTTTAAGTGTCTACATGTTGCAGTTCTGAAATGTTTGCTGGGGAAAATGCACTTTATTTTGTAAGCAGCAAGTATAAGAAGACAGAGCAACTTAGGTTATTGTGCCATAACCAATTTCATACACAGTCACTGACAGATGAACATTGCATATAATGAACGTGATCAGTGGTGCCATGGCTCCTCCTAATGAGGAGAGAAACGCAGACTCCCACCTCCCCTCCTGCTGCCCCTTCTGTGGCCTCGTCCCCACCTCAGGCAGGGAAGAGACCCAGCAGGGCTGTCCTCCAAAGCCCAAGGTCACACAGCATCCCCGCTAGGTGGGACTTTCAGAGAGAAAGTCACACACCTATTTTCCCCCAATCTTTTCTTACAGAAGTTTTCAAAAACATGTGAAGACTAGAATGAGCAGGAGCCACAGCATACCCACAGCTGTCAACCCTCAGCACATCTTCCTGGAGCTACACGCCCATCCTGTTAGCTTCTAGGAGATAACACTATCAATTCCTCTCATGCCTTTGGAATGCATTTCTGAGCTGATAGGAGTTTTATTTGCATAGTCTTTACGAGTAGGTGTCTGACTTATAGCAACCCTATATACAACAGGCAAAACTTTTTGTCAGTGCTTCTCTGCTATTCATAGGGTTTTCAATGGATGATTGTTTTTTGGAAGTGGGTTGCCAGGTCCTTCTCCCAAGCCTACAACACCTGGTGTTCCCACACAGTCTCCCATCCAAATACTAACCAGGTTGGACCCTACTTAGCTTCTGAGATCTGACAGGATCCGATGCCATAGTGGTATGGCTGCAGCCATGCCATTGATAGACCTTATGAAATTACTAATACTTGCTTAGGATTGTTGTCTTAATCTGTTTTCTGTTTCTATAATAAAAACCTGAAATGAGATGATTTACAATGAATAGAGATTTTGAGTTAATGGTTCTCATGGCTGGGAAGTCCAAAAGCATGGCCCTGGCATTTGCCCATCATCTGGCGAGGACCCTCTGGCTGTGCAGGGAGAGGCAGAGCAGTCACGCCAGGTAGGGGCCTCTTTCTCTTCTTATAAAGCTACTAAGGCCATCTTGAGGGCTCCACCCTCAAGACTTCACCTAATCCTAATTGCCTCCCAAAGGTTGTATCTCCAAATGCCACGAACATATGAATCTGTGGATTTAAGTTTCCAGCATATGAATTTGGGGGCAGGGGAGCACATTCAAAACATAGCCATCATCAAATAGCCAGTCCATAATCAGATGCCCCAATTAATTCAAAAATATCTATTTACAGTTGGTTTGTTCAAATCAGGAAAGATTCGAGTTCCACATGTTGTACTCTTTTCGTATTTCTTACTATCTTACTCCAGCTGGGTTTTAGCCTAGTTGATGGAGTACCACTCTGCACTCTCTGACGCCCTGAGTTCAATCCCCAGCACCACAAAAATGGGAGGACATGGCAGCCCACTCCCCAAACAATCAACTATTGAAAACCCTATGAGGGTTTCTATGAGTCAGACACAACTTAATGACACCTAACAACAACAACTGTCTTACTCAAACTGGGGTTTAGTTCAGTTGGAAGAGTTCTGCTCTGTGCTCTCTGAGGCCCTGGGGTTCGATCCTCAGCACCGCAAAAATGGAAGAAGGACTTGACAGCCCACTCCCCAAACAATCCTGAAACAATCAGCCATTGAAAATCCTATGAATAGGAGAGAAACACTGACAGTAGTGCCAGGAACAGTATAGTGTCGGGGAGTGTTTCATTCTGCTGTACATAGGGAGGCTGAGAGTCGGACTTGACTCCACAGCGCCTAACAATGACAGCAACACTAGTATATAGTGATATCTTAATGTAGATCAATCCTCAGTGACTAATGATATGGGGAATCTTGTGCTGCCACTCATAAATCCTCTTTGATGAAGTGTCAGTTCAAATATTTTGCACATTTTTGAGTTTGTTCTCTTATTATTTTCTGAGAGTTCTTTGTATATTCTGGATACAAGCTCTTTATCAGGTAACTGATTCATAAATCCCAACTGTCATTTCATTCTGTGGCTGTCATTTTATTCTCCTCACAGTGTGATTTGGAACGTAGAAGTTTTTGACAGGCACCTCTAATCCCAGTGACTCAGGGGACTTAGGCAGAGGATCACAAGTTCAAGGCCAGAGGCAGGATGCATGATTTAGCGAGACCTTATCTCAAAATAAAAAAAATTTAAAATGGGCTGGGGGTGCAGTTCAGTGGTACAGCACTGGCAAAGTATGTGTGAGACTCTGGGTTCACCCCCCAAGTACAGGAAGAAAGAAAGGAAGAAAGAAAGGAAGGGAGGGAGGGAGGGAAGGAGAGAGAGAAGGAAGGAAAGAGAAAGAAAAGTGGTTCTTAATTTTGATGAAGTTTACTTTATAAATTTTTTCTTTTAGATCATGTTTTGGAATCTAAGGAAACACTTATATTTTCATTTAGAAACTTTATTGTTATTGGTTTTCTGTTGTATCTGTGATCAATTTTTAGTTAATTTTTGCCTCTGCTGGGAAAACTGGATTAGTATAAGTGTTTTTTGGGTTTTTTTAACAGAATAATTATTCCAACACCATTTGTTGAAATGACTTTCTTCACTGAATTACATTAACATCTTCTTTAAAAATTCTGTTAACTATATATTCGTGCATCTGTGTAATGACTCACTGAATTCAGTTGACTTCATCTACCCTGATGCAGATACCTCACTCAATTGATGACTATAATTTTAAAATAAGTCTTGAAGATAAATAGTACTGTATAAGTGCTCCAACTTTGTCCTGCATTTCGAAGTAGTTTTGGAAGTTCTGGCTCTTTTGCATTTTGAAATGTATTTTATAATCAGTTTATCAATTTCTAATATCTATAGATCACATGAGAGAATTGACATCTTAATAATAGTGAGTTTCTTATCCATGAAAAGATATTTATTTAGGTATTTAATTTCTCTCAGCAATGTTTTGCAGATGTTTGATTACAGTTTTTGTACATATTTTCTCACATTTAGCCTTAACTAATACTTAGTTTCCAAATATTTGTGAATTTTCTGATGTCTTCATTAATGATGTCAGATTTAATTCATTTGCAGCCAAAGAACATATTTACTGTAACTTGAATCATTTTATAGTTACTGACGCTCATTTTATGGGCCAGAATATAGTCTATCTTGTTAAATGTTGCTGTGGTTTTGATATTGTATTCACTCCAAAGTCCTGTGTGGTAGAGCCTTAGTCCCTAGTATGGAGTTATTGGGAGATGATGGAAACTTTCAAAAGTACAGTTCCGTGGAGTTCTTTCAGTCACTGAGGATGTGCCCTCGAAGGGAATAGTGATACCCTGTCCTTCCTCTTTCTTTATTTCACATCCTAGCCATGAGGTGAGTGGTTTTCCTGCACCTAGCATGCTGTGACCAAAGCAATGGGTCCATCTAACCATGGACTGAATCCTTCTAAACTGTCAGACAAAATAAGCCTTTTCTCTTTATAGTTGATTATTTTGAAAATTTGTTACAGTAACAGAAAACTGACTAATAAGTACATGTATTTAAAATAAATATGAATCCTGCTGTTGTGCAAAGGATTCTATTCAAATTTAACAGGTTAAGTTGCTTGGTGGTGTCTGTGTTCTGTACCTTTCATGATTTTTTCTGCTTCTTCTATCCATTATTGAAAAAGGGGTGATAAAAACTCAGTTACAGTTGTGTATATGTTTATTCTTGAGGTTCTGTAAGTTCTTGATTCATATATTTTGAAGCTTTGTTTCTAGGTGAATATATGTTTGACATAGTTTATGAATTGACCCCTTTGTCATGTTGAAATGGCCCTTTTTATCTGTAGTAATATCCTTTTATCTGAAATCTATTCTGATAATAATAACATGTGGTGGTTGTTAAGTGCCATCAAGTCATGTCCAACTCATAGTGACCCTCATAGAATTTTCAATGGCTGATTGTTTCAGGATTGCCTTGGGAGTGGATTTCCATGTCTTTCTCCCATTTTTGCAGTGCTGGGAATCAAACCTGGGACTTTAGAGACTGCAGAGCGGTGATCTACCAACTGAGCTAAATCCTAGCCCCAACAACAACAACAATAATATAGGCATAGTAATTATACTACAGACACCCCAGCTTTCTTTCCTTTTCTCATCCTTTTACTTTTTACCTATCTGTGCTTTTAAATTTAAATCGGAGTTCTTGTAGATGGCATTTATGGATTCTGGCTTTCTTATCTGAAAATCTCTGACTTTTAATTGGACTGTTTAGGCCATTTACATTTAATTATTAATATCATTAGATTTAAGTCAACCATCTTGCAATTTATGTTTTGTCACATATGTTCTTTTTTCCTTTTGTTTTTCTCTGACTTTTTTTGGATTACTTGAGTATTTTTATGATTCTATTTTATCTTTGTTGACCTATTAACTATATCCCTTTGTTGTCTTGCTTTAGTGGTTAAGTGTCATAATATACATTACATTAATTTTCTGTTGCTACCTAAAACATTAAAAGTCATCACAATGTAAAGCACACATTTTTTGTATTTCAGTTTCCAAGAATCAGGTATCCAGAGGCATTTCATCAGGGTCCTCTTTAGGTTCTCAAAAGTCCAGAACTAGGGTCTTACCTGAGATGTAGAATTTCCTTCAAGCTCACATGGCTGGTGATAGAGTTAATTTCTTGTATTTAGAGAGTTCATGGTGGCTTGCTTCTTCAAGATGTGAGTCTCTGACCTCCAGACATTGTTTTAGAGTTCACCTGATTAGGTCAGGCTAACCGAGGATAACCCCTCTCTTGATTAACTCAAAGTCAGTTGATTAAGGGCCTTAATTAAATTTGCAAAACTCTTTTCATTTTTTCCAGAGAGCACAATCTAATCACGGAAGTGATTTCCATCATATTCATAGGTCCTGCCAACACTCAAGGAGAGGAGATTATACAAGGGTGTGTACCAGGGGGTGGGAATCTGGGGGAACCATTTTACAATTCTTCCCACTGCAACATTGTTAACTCATCACAGCTGACCTTCAAGTGATATTATATTACTTCACATACGACGAGAAGCCCTGTGCTGGCATACTTCCATAATCTGCTCTCAGCCTCCACACTTTTATCAGCTTCCTAGGGCCACCCTAATCAAGTACCACAAACTGGGAAGTCTTAAAACAACAGAAAGATATTCCCTCACAGTCCTCAAGATCAGAAATCCAAAATCAAGATGACTGCAGACCCATGCTCCCTCTGAAATCCGTAGGGGAATCTTTTCCTGCCTCTTTTCAGCGTCCGGTGGTTTGCCAGCAGCTTGAAACCGCAGAGCTCCAGTCTCTGCCTCCGTTGTCTCGGGGTTCTTGTCACCAGCCTGGGTCTTCAAATGGCACTTTCCTCTCAGGGATAAGTCATGTGGGACTGGGGAACCCCTTCGCTCTGGTTTGGACTCATGTTAATAAATTACATCTGCAGTGACCCTGTTTCCAGATAAGATCATGTAGTGAGGTATTGGAAGTAGGGACTTCGGCTTTGGTATATGTTTTTTGGAGGGTACACAATCCAGCCAACACCAGACGTTTTAATCCACTTATCTATAAGCTCCCCACTACAATATTATTTTTGATGGAAACAGTCAATTATATTTTAAAGAAACAAGTTGAGTATTTCTTATCCAAAATGCTCAGGACCCAAAAATGTTTCAGATTTCAGATATTTTCCAGATTTTGGAATATTTACATTAAAATAATGAGCTATCTTGGGAGTGGAGGTCCAAGTTTAAATGCGAAATTCACTTGTGTTTCATATATAACTTGTACACATAGCCTGAAAGTAATTTTGTAAAATATTAATAAGTTTGTGTATGAAACAGTTTGATGAGGGGGAATTTTTCCACTGTGGCTTCATGTTGACACTCAAAAAGTCTCAGACTTCAGAGCATTACAGATTTCGAATTAGGGATGCCTACCTAACTTGTATTTTGTCTGCAGTCATAGCACCCCGGCATCTGAACCCACCGGATCTGGGAAGCTAAGCAGGGTCAGCCTGGTTAGTCCTTGGATGGGAGACTGCCTGGGAACACCAGGTGCTACAGGCTAGGGAGAAGGACCTGGCATCCCACTCCTGAAACATTGAAAACTGTATGAATAACAGAGAAGCATTGACAATAGTGCCGGGCATGGCACAGTGTCGGGAGTATCGTTTTTGTTGTATGTACGGTGGCTAGGAGTCAGACGTGACTTAGTGGCACCTAACAATAACAACAACTTATATTTTGATGAAAAGAAAGTCAGTCTCTTGCGTATACCCATGTAGCTGCCATTTCCAGTGTTCTTGATTCCTGTGTGCAGATCCGAGTGGGTGCAGCTCAGCAGCATGTCCCTAGTCATGGAGGGGCAGGGCAGGCCCCGCTCAGTGTCCAGCCTGATAGGATCATCTGGGGCCAGGTGCGCAGGGCTCCTCTTCTCAGGCACTAAGTGCATGTCCCCGCCTGGGCACAACGTGTTAGAAACTTGAAAGTTCTGTGTGAATGGTGATGGCCTCAATGGGGTTATCCCTCTTCTATTTCCTTGGCATTGAAATTGAGGGGTTGGTGAGTGGAAAGGGGCACTGGCAGAGTTCTGGGCAGTTGGAAATTTTCTGCTTCTCAATCTGGGTGTTGCTGGCCTGAGGGGGTCATTTTGGGAGAGCTCACCTTGCTGCATCTTTCAGAGCTATGCACTTTTCAAAATGTAGGTTATACTTCAGTAAAAAGTTAGATACAAGCAACAACTGAGGCTGAAGAGAGGCGCCCAGGACATGGGTTTGCTTGTCCCTTGGGAAGGAGAGCAAGTGGCCTGACTTCCCAGTGGCAGTCTGGGGCAGGGACCTGGAACTCAGCAGCAATGACATCCCCTGCCAGCCTGACTCTGCAAATGTTAAAGTGAAATGCCTGTGCCAGTTGTCTTCTGACTACTCTGGATCTCGGAGCTCACATCAAGGCGCAGCTAGGGTGCGGCGGTGGCTTCAGAATATAGGCGCCTTGGAGCTGCCGTGTGAGCCCATCTGCAGGCAGCAGCCGGGCCAGCCCTACGGCCGCCCCTGCTTTGACAAACAACTTGGAATCAATCATCCCTGCCTTTTGTCAGACTCCAACGTCCTCTAAATGCTTCCGTGTATTATTACCTCCACGGGCTTCTAAGTAGTCGGCGGGAAAGGAAACCATGCCGGCTGCCTTTTAGTGTAATTGGCTGGCTGGCTTTTCCCCAGAGCTGCAGACGGTGGCAGGACCAGCAGGCTGCCTACTCCAGGTGGCAGCTGGTGATCCTGGCCTGCCCCTGCCTCACCCACAGCACAACCGCTCCACCTCCATCTCTTTTTTCTCATTGTCTGGCCTTTCTTTCTTTCCAAACTGGAAAGCCTTTTGCTTTTCTGTTGGAAAAAGTGATACAAGTTCTGCAGGGGGAAAAATCAGAAATGCAGAAAGGGAGGGAAATGCAGAAAGGAGAAAATTCAAACATGTCACTTCCCCCACTTCCAGCTGGTAACGCCCCTGGTCATGTAGCGTGCCTTGGACCTTTTCTCTGGGCACAAGGAGACTCCTTGCTACTAAACGTAACTAGTATTGTTCGGCTCTTCTCCCGGATCAACTCACACATCCTCCCTGAGCCTCTTGCCTGCCTTCCACAGCTGCACGGTGTTCCTCAGCGAGGAGCACCATGGTGTGCTTGCTGTGCCGGGCACAGCAGCACAGCAAGGCTTCTTGCCCTGGGCAGCTGCCGGGCTGATCCTTGCATTCTTCCTAGGCTAGGTTTTTAGCACAGTTGCTGGATCTAAGGTCAAAGGTGTTGCTTTCGTCTGGCCTCTGTCTTCATGCCATCCTTCAGAGTTGCTCTGGGGAGGGTCCCGGAAGCCTGGGGTCTTCACCCCCATGGGTTCTCTGTGCCCTCCAGCTCCTCTCCTTGCTCTGCACCCCTAGCCCACTGACCAGCCCTTCCTTCCCAAAACACCACTGAGCCCTTTCTCTGCACTCCTAAGCCCTAGCCCTCCCTGGCTGTCCTCCTGCTGCTCCAGCATTGCCCCCTAACCTCTTCTCCCTAGTGTCTCCCTTCTCTCAGTCAGGTCACAGGGTGCTTGACCCACCCAGCATCCAAGTGGCCCCACCTCCACCCAACACCAGTATGGCCTAATCTGCCCAGAATGTGGCCTCTTCTCTTCATGCCCTTAGTTCCAGCTCTTTCCAGACCCATGACCTTCCCTTCACCTGCAGCCCATTCGTTACTCCCAGGCCATCCTATGGCATTTGGCCAAAGCCACCCCCTCCCCATCCCGTGCCTGGAAATAGAGGTCCTCCCTCACCTTGCAGTGTCTCCTGGTCCTTGGCACTTGCTGCCCTGCTCTATCCCTCGCACCACCCTGGGGTACTGGTCCTTCCTGCTGATGAGTTTCAGACAAGATGTCACCTCCACATACCAGCCTGTGAAATGGGGTCATTGGACCCATTTTACAATGCAAATGTGAAAAGAAGTAATCTCCCCGGGGCCTCACATCCAACAGGGGCCACACACCCGTGCTCCCTTTGGTCAGCCTGCCTGTCAACCCAGTGCATTTCTGTTGTGCTTTGAATATGGCTCATCCCCTCCAAAACTCACATTGAAATTCAATTTCCAATGTGATAGTCTTGAGAGATGGTAGGGCCTTTGAGAGGTATTTGGGTCGTGAGGGCTCCACCTTCATGGAAGGATTAATGAATGCTGCTCTGTCAGGACTAGAAAACCCTCCACCAGATGGATTGACACAGTGTCTGCAACAATGGGCTTAAACATAAATAAGATCGTTTGCCTGGCACAGAATCGGCAAGTGTTTCGATCTGCTGTACATAGGGTCACTATGAGTCAGACTCAACTCGATGGCACCTGACAACAACAACAACAGTCAGGACTGGATCAACTCTCTCAGGACTGGATTGATTACTACAGGAGCAGGTTGTTATAAAGCAAGGCACCCCTCATGTTTTGTCTCCCTATATATGCCCCCTGCCCCTTCCACTTTTCCACCAAGAGGTAAAGCAAAACAAGGCCCTTACTAGATGGCCACCCCATGCTCTTAGACTTCCAAGCTTCCAGAAGTATGAGCCAAAATAGACCTTTTCTCAGGAACTGGACTAAGACAACTTCTCCCAGCCCACAGCTGACTCAGTGTAGCCCCCGCTGGCTGGAGCATTCCAGAATTTTGCCAATCTCTGGAGCCTGGGGTATTAGGATTCTGTCCATTGCAAGTACAGAACCCCAACTCAGACTTAAGCACAAAAGGTGAATCTATTTGCTTCTTCAATATGCTCCTGTAAATCAAAAGCCAAGAGCAGACTTCAGGCGTGGTTAGCTCTAAGACATGACCTCAGCCTCTCTGGCTCTTGACTTTGCCTTCTCCATGTGGGCTTCCTTCACAAGAAGGCCCCAGCAGCTTCACATTTTCCTGCTGGGCTCTCAGTCCTGGCGGGTCCAGGAGAGGTGGTCAGTGGTGCCTGAGCCAGCCTGAGGCCCCAGGCCGAGCTGGAGCTGGATTTGGATGACAGGATCGATGGGCCGGGTGAGGGCAAGTGCTTGCAAGATTAAAGTGGGCACTTAGCTCTGCTGAGTCAAGTGACCTCCTGGGGCCTCTCTGTCTGCCCAAGCCTGCAGGGAGCAGGCAGGCAGCCACCTCCAGGGCCCACCTGCTGCCTGGGAAAGGGGTAGTCACGGAAAGGGGTAGTCACAAGGCCTCAGCTCAACAACAACCCCCAAGGAAAGTCTGAAATCCACCCCAGCCGATAGCCATGGGTGCCCCACACCCTTGCAGACTGCCGATGCTGCCTCTCTGGGTCAGGCGGAAGAACTGAATACAGTAATTTGACATTTGTCACTGTCTTCGGTCATTATTCTCTGTTTATTTTAAGGCACTTTAAAAGCATGTTAGCACGTTATACCCATGAGTTCACAGCTGTGGTGGGGTGGATACATGCTAGTTTTAAAAGATGAATTGACCTAAGGAAGATGAGTAAGGGACATGTGGGCCTAAGATACACCCCAAGTGTACCTGGAAAGGCTCAGCCAACAAGTGTGGACCTGGGCCCAAGGGGACTGCAGTGGCAGAATGTCCACACAGGTCTGCAGGGCAGATGTGCCCAGGGGCCCCAAGCCCAAAGCTCCTTCTCTGACTCAAGGATCTAGTGGAGCTGAACCTCGGAACTACCAGGGCTACCCAGGAGCTGGGGTGACCTCCTTCCCCTGCAAGTCAGAGACAGAGACCCTGTGTCCAGGCAACCCCAAGCCAATCTTCAGAAGATGGGCAGAGCCCACTACCAGTCCAAGTCCACAGGAAGGGCTGGGGCAGTACCATGACCCCACATTCCTCCTGGGTGATGGAGTACATGTCCTGCTCCTTCCTCTAGGCCTCAATTTCCCCTTCTGTGAAATGCAGATACCCACAAAACTGCTTTGCAAGAGAAGATTCTGAGTGCTCTCAACACAAAGAAATGATATACGTTGAAAGTGATGGATGTGCCATTACCCTCATTTGATCATTACACAGTGTGTACACATATCAAGCAGAACATTGTACCCCATAAATAGGCACAATTATTCAGTAGGAATCAAAAATAATATTAATAATAAATGCATGTTGTTATTGTTGTTAGGTGCCGTCGAGTCGGTATCCGACTCATAGCAACCCTCATAGGGTTTCCAATGGCTGAGTGCTTCGGGATTGCCTTGGGAGTGGATTGCCAGGCCCTTCTCCCATTTTTGCGGTACTGGGAATTGAACTCGGGGCCTCAGAGACTACAGCGCAGTGCTCTACCCACTGAGCTAAATCCCAGCAATAAATGCATAGAAATATCGAAAACAGAAGTAACAAAATGTAAAATTCGCAGCTGAAAATTAAAAGACTTTAAAACAAATGGTAAAACATCCCAAGCTCGTGGATTATAAAACAACCTATTAGGAAGGCAATATTGTCCCCAAATCAGTTTAATACAACCCTTGCAAAAGTCTTGGCTGATTTCTTTGAAAAATTTGACAAAGTGATCCTAAAATTCATATGAAAATTCAAAGGTTTTAGGATGACCAAAGTAATCTTGAATGAGAACAGAATTGGATGACTCAGATTTTGTAATTTAAAAGCTTACTACAAAGCTGCAGGAACCAAGACACAGTGGTTTGGCCATAAGGACACATATATACATTAAAGGAATGTCATTGAGAGTTCCCAGGTACATTGGTGAATATACTAAAGACATTGAATTGTACATTTCAAGTGGGTGGCCTGGCATGTTAATTTCATTTCATTAAATCCATATTTTTTTAAAAAATGCTCTGCTGCAAGTTGAGAGAGAAGCAGGTTTGTGATGGGTGTTTGTGCACTTGCTGCCTTGGTGCCACTGTGGATAACAGCCCCACTGTCCCAGAATCTGTAACCCAGGAAAGGGACTGAGCCAGGGTTCTGTGTGGAGCCGCTTGGCTGGGGGCTTAGCCATGTGCATGCCCCCCCCCCCCCCCCCCCCCCCCCC
>VMDO01012701.1:0-21309 GCA_007922755.1 Pedetes capensis | reverse complement strand
CCTTATAGCAAGAATGAGAAATATTCAGAACAGCTTCTTGCTTTTTGGAGCTATTTTCAGCTACTTTCAGGCCCTGATGGAGTCATCCAGCATCTTCAAGCCCACACCATATGCCCTGGGCTTCATGCTGGGCAATAGATGTCTCTCAAATTCCTGCTGTTTCCAGGGCATCCACAGCAACCTGCCCTGTGTCCCTCACAGAGTGGAACTTCCTAGGCTCCCCTGCAGCATCTGCGGCCAGACTCCATTGCTCCAACTTTCCAAGACCACCCCATGTGTCTAGGCAGCCTACCTGTGTGTCCAAGTCAAGGATCACCATTAATAAAAAAAAGCTGCACAGGTTTTCACTTATTACCCCAAAGTTAGGGGAGAAATGGAATTTCTCCCCAGTACTAGGGGTTGAACGCAGTACCTTGCACGTGGTGTCCCAGTGCTCCACTGCAAGCTGTGCCCCCAGCCCATTTTTTATTTTATTTTATTTTTTTATTTTGAGACAGGGCCTCACTAAATTGCACATGGTGCCCCTGACCTCCAATTCTCCATTCTCCTGCCTCAGCCTGCCATATAGCTGAGATGACAGGCGTGCATCACAGGGCCTGGTGAATGTTTTTTAATTCTTATTTCTTTGTTACTTAAGATTTCCTGTATCCTTGGCAGACACCTCCAGCTGGAAGAAAATGGTCACAAGGAGAGATGTCCATGTGGCTGCTTCTGCCTAAACACCTGGGGGCAGTGTGAGAGTCTGGTTTCCAGTGTGTCCTGAGCACCAAGACCACTGCCTCCACTCAGAGTCACCCTCCTGTCCCAAACCTGTGGCAGCCACAGAGGACTTAATCAGGAGGAAGGACAACAGGCCCAGGGAGAACAGGGGTGAGCAGATGACAGAGACAGTGAGCTGGTGGCATCCCTAGGATCCAGGCAGCACCACCCAGCTCCTGCTACCAGACAGTACCAGGCCAGAGTGCAGCCCCACTGTGACCCGCTCTTCTGAGCTTCCCAGAGAAGGCAGACACACAGATCGCCATGAAAGCGCAGGGGGTAAATAAGGCCAGCAAATTCCCTTTAAAAGGGCATTGTGTAACCCAAGCAAGACACTCAGGTCTCTGTGGTTGACCTCGGGCTGCTTGTCTGGAGACACCATCAGCGTGCATCTGGCAGCTGCCCACCAAAGCTCATGCAGGGGGCCAAGGAGTGAACGTGGCCATCTCTGCCCATAAGAAGGCAAGCACGAGAGCCCACCAGGGAGCAGGAGGCCCCACCAGGAGACAGGTGCCCAGGGGGCTGTGTGAGGGTTTGGAGCCTGAAAAGGAGCCACGGCTGCTGGGGATAGGTGGCACAGGTTTTCCAAAGGAAAAGATAGGAGTTGAACCTGACAGGCCTCTGCTAGGCTGAGTGGCAGGAATGGACAAAGGCACAGAGGGAGGAAGGAAGGGGTTAATGTTGGAAGCACCTGTCAGGGCCTCGGCACTGAGGAGCCTGGGGAGCCCAGTGGAGGAGAAAGGGCTGGGTGGACTTCAGCTCTGGGGTGGGCGTTAGAGGCAGACTGCAGAAAAGGAGGGTGAGGACAGGGCTCCTGCCGGCCCAGAGGTCCTGGCAGACAGCACCACCCCAGCCAGGCTTTGTGGCTCTGTGCAAGGATGTGAGCAGAGGCGGCCCTGGAAGACTCAGAGTTCTAACTGCTGGGGACCCCAGCACCTCCCACCCCACTGCCTCAGCCACCTCAGGATCTCCAGCTCTGGTCACCCTCGCCAGGCCCTGGACTCTGGGCTCAGAGACGAGCCCAAGGCAACACTAGCAGCCACAGAAGGACAGCAGGCCAGGCAGGCTTCCCAGAAGGGGAAACCTGGGGTGACCATCCAGCCATCTGGGCATGACGGGGATACTGAGTGCCTGGACCAGGCTTGGGACATCCAACTGCCACTTTTCCCCACTGGACCTCTTGTCACAGAGAAGGCGGCCTCCCTTGTCCTCTTCCGTCCACCTTTGGGCAGGGCACGGCCACATGGACGGAGCAAATGAACTCACTGTACAGATGTGGAAACTGAGGCTCAGTCCATGTGAAAGCCCCTGGTGGTGCTCCCCTGCCCTTGCAGCAGGCCCCTGCGCCCCCCAGGTTCACCTCCCAAAACCACTGTCAGAAATGCCTCTCATGGTCTGCAGAGGGAAAAACAAAGCATTTATTTTTGCCAAATGCTCCCTGTTCTTGAGAGTGGCTGCGAGGTGTTTGTCAGGAGGTGTGGGTGACTCATGCAGATATGTGGAGACAGAGTGGGCTATTTTTGCCCTGGATTCTGGGGAGGGGTGGCCAGCGTCCCTGCAGAGTGTCCATCACAGGCACATGGCACTGAGAGTAGGCCAGGCCTGCAGCAGGTGCGGTGTGGTGATGCACTCCGGTGAAAGGACATGCCAAATGGGTTGAACAGCCTCGCAGACCATGAGGCAGGTTCTGAGGCTGCTGGGAGGGGGGGGCTTGGCGGCTGCAGGTTTTCTGGTCTTCTCACAGGTTATGTTGGGGTCCCCAGGCCATGAGGAAGGAGGACTGCTGTCCTGGTTGACACCCTCTTCCTCTCCATCTTTGGGGTCCAAACATGAGGCCACTGCTTCAGTGCCCCGCGCCCTGCACCCCGGGGTGAGTGGTGGAGGGTCTTCTGCGAGGGGCTCCTCCTTTCTTCCACAACCCCAGTTCTTCTCTCAGTGGTCAGCACTGGAAGCTGAGCATCTCAGGATCCCACAGCTCAGGGGCCTCAGAGCCTGAGAATGGTCCCTGCCCTCCTGTTCCACTGGGGTCGCGTGCCCAGGCCAGTGCTGAGAACAGGGATCCATGCCTGGGTGTCACCATGGTCCCACCATCCTGGAATTTGGGGTCACGGCCCTCCTCCTGGGCTGCCTCCCTGCTCTCTGGGATTTAAGGACCCGCTTTGGAGTGGCTCAGAGGGGTTCCTCCCTTCCAGGCCATTTTAGGGCATGAGGTCCCAGAGGGGACCTGCTCACCCCACACATGGAGGCCTGTGCAGGAGCAAGGAGAGGCCCCCAAGCAGGGCAGTGGGCCCAGAGCAGGGAGTCCAGCCTGGGAGCCCCTTTGGCTACAGCAGAGAGAGGGCATGGAGGCAGGAGGAGGTGGCCTGTGGGCAGGGCACAGTGATGTTCCTGGGCTCCAGTGTGGCCGCGGGTGAGGTCAGTGCCACTGCAGTGCCACTGCAGGGCTGGCTGCTTCCCACAGCAGCCTGGGGGCAACAGGAGCTTTGGGAAGGTGTGACGGGAGAGGAAGCCAGGGCAGCCCACTCAGGACAGCCACAGCAGGGGGTGAACCCAGCCCCAGGCAGTGGCCTGGGGAGTCCAGGTGGCTGTGCCAGGCAGGGCGGCAGGGCTGGGAGAGCTGTGCCTCTCAGCTGAGTGGAGGTAGCAGAGGGCATCTCTGTGGGCATCAGATGTCTGTCCCGGGTGACAGCCACAGTGTGCTTTCTACAGGCTGATACCCATCCTCCATGGTGAATAAGGCGCTGGTTTGCACCTCACCAAGCACCTGTGCCCCTCCCACAGCTGCTGCCCCGCAGAGGCAACCAGGTCCCCATGGTCACTGTGGCTGCTGGCCAGGCTCCCTTTGAGCTTCCTCCTGGCTCTCCTGCCCTCCAGCTCCTCCACCTGAAGCTCCCTCCAGTGACCTCCAGGGAGGGTGTTGGTCCATTACCCGCTCACGCACACTCCCGCATCCAGCAAGCATTTGCCAGTGTGGTGCCGGGGCTCATGAGCAGGACTGGGCGAGGTGGTGCCCCAGAGGTGGCACACACAGAGGGCACATGGCTGCAGCTTCAGATAAATGGCCCCAGGAGATGAGGCGAGGCCCAGGATGGACTGGGCCTATGTGGTGAGGGCCATGCACACCCACAGCAGGAAAGACCTCCGAGGGTAGGGGGGAGGCAGGAAGCAGCCAGCCAAGAAAGTGTTTCCCAAGGGAGGAACGTGGAGCCTTGGGGCAGCAACTAGCACAAAGTCCCATGTGAGGACTTTATACTAAGCTGTTCATAATAAGCATTGCAAAGTTTTCTTCCCTGTGTGTGCAAGACCCCAGGGGGCCGGGTCAGAGAGGTGGGCCAGCAGGAGAGGCAGGGCAGGCCCCACGAAGCAGCCTCCCACCCACGGGGCTGAGCAGTCCCAGCCTGGGGCTGGGCACATTTCTTCATGCTTACAAGGGCTCATTATCCTCCCTGTGCATAGGGGAAACTGAGGCTCTGGGGAGAGTCCACCCACCCCCTCACCCTTCACACACACTCCTCCTCTCCCAGCTGGCCAGCCCTTGCCAGCTGTCCCTCTACAACCCCCTGCCCAGAGGACCCTTGCTCCCCTCAGTTCCTGTAGTATGACCACCAGGGGATACTCACTGATGAACCCTGTCACTGTTGCTGTTGTTAAGTGTCCAACTCATAGCAACCTTCATAGAATGTTCAATGGCTGATTGTTTCAAGATTGCTTTGGGTGTGGACTGACACATCCTACTCCCGTTTTTGCAGTGCTGGGGATTGAATGGGGGCACTTTACCAACTGAGCAAGGCATCTCTGAAATCTCCTTCCAGAAGGAGATGGTAAAGTTGGGCCTCGGAGAAAAATGAGGTGTGTATATGTGTGTGTGTGTGTGTGTGTGTGTGTGTGCGCGCGCGCCCACAGTGCCAAGACAGGTGTTCTAAACAGAGGAAATGATGACATCCTGTGTCTTCCTCTGCTTTCTGTCGCTGTACCAAGGTACCTAAGACGACAAGATTTATAAACACAGAAGTTGATCTGCCCACAACTCTGGCTCTACAATCTGGGAAGTCTGAGGGCACAGTACTGGCACCTTCTGGGCATCTGGCGAGGCCTTCTTGCTGCATCACAGCACGGTGGTGGCCCTCACGTGGAGAGTCAGGGCAGAACACTTGTTCAAGCGGCTTTTCTACTAGAACTAATAAGGCCATCCTGGGGCCCACTATCAGGACCTCATCTCCCCCTAATTACCAGGTACCTGGGGTGTAGGTGGTGTCCATCTGGGGTGTCCAGGAGCCAATTGCACATGGAAGGTGCTAGGATTTGGATATGGTTTGTCCCCTGCAGCACTCATGCTGGAATTTATTGCCCATTATGAGATATTAAGAGATGGGACCTTCAAGAGTTGATTAGGTCTCTGCCCACATGACTGAGTCAGTCCATTCACGCAGTGATGGAATAACGGGTTCATGGATTCTCTATGGAGCAGCCCATGGTGTGTTGACTGTCTGGTGACCTCCCAAACACCCCAACTAAATATTAATACTATATGACATAGCCTGCAACTGTAGCCCTGTGGCATCTGATCCCGTCAGATCTCGGAAGCTAAGCAGGGTCGGGCCTGGTTAGTACCTGGATGGGAGACCACCTGGGAACACCAGAAGCTGTAGGCTTGGGAGAAGGACCTGGCAACCCCCTCCCAAAAATCAATCTGCCATTGAAAACCCTATGAACAGCAGAGAAGCACTGACAATAGTGTTTCCTCTGTTGCACATAGGGTCGCTATGAGTCGGATACCGACTCGACGGCACCTAACAACAACAACAACAACATATGACATAGGGGATTAAGTTTACCACACATGACCTTCAAGGGATACATTCAAATCATAGTGCCCTGACGCAGAGGTGACAAATGGCTTGTCTAGGGCATGACGAGCATGTAGTTAGGTCTGGTGTTGTTTTTATTTGCTATTTTTCATTAAGTCAGTGCATTTATTAAAATAAATATATTCTGTAATAAAGTTTACATTACTACCTAAATCACCAATATCACGTCCCATAAATAGGAAGTGATTCTAAAAGTTAATGTAATGAAACATGCTTCATTTTCGAAACAATAAATTGCAGCATAAATCTGAACAATAGCATTCTGGTTCTGGGATGGCGTCAACATACTCTACTCAATGTCTCCCGCTGAATGCCGCTTAAAATCTGACAGTGCCTAAGAACAGCTGCGTGAGGATGGCAATAATGAAATAGTAACAGGCAGGTGGAGAAAAAGAAGCATAATTTGAGGTTCCACCAAACTGGTAGGGACTTTGCCTTTTTTTTTTCTCCCCTGGCATTGCCCAGCCTGAACTCAGGGCAGCCTGGTGCTTGGAAGGGACAGCAGCACTCACAGAGCCCCAGGAGAGGCCCTCTGGTTCTGGCTCAAGGAACAAGAAAGAGACCCCTTATTACTCAGAAAGAGTGGGGGAAATCCCACAAATCTTTCCTTGGGGTCTGGGACTCCCCATCTGCCATGTTCCTGGTCACCATAACCCAGGCTCCAGCTGGTCACTGTCCCTGATTGAACACAGGGATCCCTACATTGAAGTTCCAAATGTGATTCTGCAGAAGCAAGCAAGACCACATGCCTGCAAATCTTTATTACAGCATCATTAACAGCTTGTTGTGGTTAGGTGCCACAGAATGAGTGTGAGTTCGAAGCCAGAAGCAGCCCATGCAAATTAAAGAGACCTTGTCTGAAAATAAAAATGATGGGGCTAGGGTGTGACTCAGTGGTAGAGAGCTTTCCTAGAATGGGGAAGGCCCTAGATTCAATCCTCAAGACTGAAAAAGAATAAGGAAAGAGAGAAAGGAAAGAAGAAAGAAACGAAAGAAAGAAGAAGGAAGGAAGGGAAAGAGAAAGAAAGGAAGAAGGAAGAAAGAAAGGGAAAGAGGAAGGAAGGAGAAGGACAGGAAAGGAAGAAAAAGAAAAGAAAAGAAAAGAAAAGAAAAGAAAGAAAGAGAGAAAGAAAGAAAGAAAGAAAGAAAAAGAAAGAAAGGGGAGAAAAGAAAAGGCGGGAGGAAGGAAGGAAGGAAGGAAGGAAGGCGAGAAGGAAAGAAAGAAAGAAGCTACGAGAATTTCTTGCCAAAAGACCTGCTCTAAAAGAATTGCTAAAGAAGTTTTCTGGCAGAAAAGAAATGAAACCAGAAGGGCACTTACACCATCAGGAATGAAGGAAGAGCAACAGAAATGGCAAACATCTGTGTAAATAGGATAGAATAGTCTTGAATTTTTAAAAATACGTTTGATAATTGAAAAATGGATGACAATATCAAGTAGTGTTTTCAGTATGTGTGAATGTGACACATAAGAGACTTACCTCTAAATAAGGCGTTTCTAGGCACACAACTATAAACTCAGCCCTCAGGAGGTTGAGGCAGGAGGATCAACACAAGTTTGAGGCCAGCCTGGGCTACATAGTGAATTCCAGGCCAATATATAGTGAAACTTTCTCTCAAAAAAAATAAAAATAAAAATAACAAAGGGTGGGGAGAGAGAAAGAGAGAGAGAGAATGTCTCTCTCTCTCTCTCTCTCTCTCTCTCTCTCTCACACACACACACACACACACACACACACACACACACACACACACACAGAGGAGAAGTCCAGGAATTCTAACTTTGAATACCAAGAATTCTAGAGAGAGAAAATAAAAGAAATTATCAGTGAAAGTATTTAAGAAAATTTTCCAGGCTAGAAGTGGTGCACAATCCCGGCATCTTGGGAGGCTGAGGCAAGAGGATTGCAAGTTCAAGGCCAGAGGTAGTTTGTGTAACTTAGCAAGAACTTATCTCAAGATAAAAAATAACAAAGGAGCCAGGCGCGGTGGCGCACGCCTGTAATCCCAGCAGCTTGGGGGGCTGAGGCGGGAGGATCACAAGTTCAAGACCAGAGGCAGTCTGCGTAACTTAGCAAGACCCTATCTCAAAAAGTAAAAAAAAAAAAAAAAATGGGTTGGGGGCACAGCTCAGTGGTCCAGCCCTTGCAGAGCATGTAGGTGCAAGGCCCTGGGTTCAACCCCCAGTACTGCAAAAATAAATAAATAAAATAAATAAATAAATAAAATAACAAAGGGGCAGAGGGTGCAGGTCAGTGGTAGAGCATTTACAAAGTACATGCAAGGACCTGGATTCAGCCCCCACCACTGGAAAAAAAAAAAGAACCACCACCACAAGAAAGAAAAGTTTCCAACACTGAAGGCCATGAGTTTCTGGCTTGCGAGCCTGGGAAGTGCTTCACACAAAGGACATAGGTTATATAAGCTGATAGACAGTTGTAGATATAGATAGATATAGATATAGATGATATAGATATAGATATTATATATCTAAAGAATATGTTTTATATACACCATATAGCCTTGATGTGTAGTAGGCTGAACCATCTATGTTTGTGTATGATGTTTGATGTTTGCACAATAATGAATTTACCTAATGACACATTTCTCAGACATCTCTGTCCTTAAGCAATGAGGGGCTGTATATCATTCTGGAAAAGAGACACAGGTAGAACGGAAGCAAAGCAAGGGAACAGTGAGTGCAGAAGTCAGGATAGTTGCCCATCCAGAGCTGGGAGTGGTGAGTAGTGAGACGGTTTGGGAGGAGCTCATGAGTGATCTTAAGGTACTGGTAATGCTCATGTTATTAGCCTCGGTCATAGGTCACAGGTGTTCATGTTGCTGTAACAATAATTGTTATTCTTTAAATTTTAGATGTGCTTGTAGACCCTTGTGTCTACCCTGATTTCAAGCCCCTAGATTTTTTAATTAATGAGAGGGAACTATCAAGAGAACATTTCTTCATGGTAGTCTCCAAAACGAAGCCCAGGATTTACTCTAATTCTATTACCCAGGTCATCTGCCCAAGAGGGAGAGGGGATACTGCATTCTGATTGGCTAGGACTAAGTTTACCCCCACCCTGCCTTTTGTCCCCCACTGGAGTCCCAGCCAGTGGGAAGTGATGATTTCTGGAAGCAAAGATGCATGGCAGTTGGAAATTTGAAAAGATACCCCTTCACTGTGGGCCGGGGGGCTTTCAGTGGTATAAGTGAAATCCCTGGAAAGGGCATCAGTCGTTTGGCCCAGCGCCTCCCTTGCAGAAGTGTGTCTTAGGACATCGGTGAGCATATGGCTGAGGGTGGATTATGACCGACCCAGAGGGCCGACTTCCGCTCTTTGGAGAGCTCTATTTTCGGTTGCCAGTCTGCTGTGGGTCTCCATGCTCTCCACTTGCGCTGACAGATTGTCTGCAAGCGAGGCCCTGGGCTCTCAGAAGCAACTGCTTCCGGAGGTGTGGAAACAGCAGGATCTGTCAGCAGGAGCTGAGGGCCATCTGGAGCCCAAAATAACCCAGCCCGGTTCTCCCCCAACCCCAGCCAAGTCTGTCGCCAGCCTCCCAAGGCAAGGCCAGGTGCATTCCCAACTTGGCCCAGCATGGTCCCTGGGGCCATGCTAGAAGAGGCCCCTGGCACCCCACCAGTGCCCCACAGCATCTTTTAGACACCAGGGAACAGGGAGGAGCCGTTCAGGGCCCCCACTTGGAATTCGATGTGTCTCAGCTCAAGGCTTTGTCTGAGGGAAAGGGAGGCACCGTGGGGTTTGTTGGGGCCTGGGCAAGATGCTGTCCCTGCGTGATCAGCTGGGCATGATCTGGCCTGGTCCAGGTCTTCCTCAGAGTGGCTTTACTCCCCTGAGATTCCTGTATGAGGTAGGGGAGGGGCTGAGCTAAGGGTCAGGAAGATGAGGGACATCGTCCTAGAAGGGGTCTCAGCTCTGGCACAGAGCCCACCCTGATGAGCAAATGGAACAGGATAAGATGTTTATTCTCCCAGTATTGTTTCCACTGGGAAGTTCTGTCCAGCACATTATGACAACAAAAGGGGGTAAACTTTGACCCCCAGAAAGGAAGAGATGAAAAATCACCACGAATTGTATATGTGATTGGCTTCTGCAAACCCCAAGACTGTCTGAACAAAGGAGATATAAAATCGACACATGAAACCCACTTCAAATAGCCAGGTGGGACTGTACCAGGAGGAGCACCAGGGAAGGGGGCTGAGTAAGCATAGGAAGTCCTTCTCCCCACCCAGAGGACGACTGCGCGGGCCATCGTCATTTCGTGCATCTATTTTGGAATTCTGGAGTCTGTCTGAAGGCTTATAGTTCCTGGACAAGACTTGGACAGTAACCATGGTGAATTCCAGTCAGTGTGGCTCCTGGCACAGTAATAGCTACCCATCCCCCTGGCCCCGGGCCTCATGGCAGACAGCAGAGCACGTGCTCCTGCAGCAGCTTGCACTCAGCCTGGGAGACAGGGTGGACAATAATAAACACTAAAGACAAAGTAATCCCAAAACAGATGGAAGGGACTAACAAAAGCAGGCATAAATGAAATAGAGAAAATCAATGAGACCTAAAGCTGATTCTTCAAAAATGATTAACAAAATTGACAAACCTTTAGTTAGACTGACTAAGAAAAAAAGAGAAGACTCAAATTACTGAAATTAGAAATGAAACTGAGCCAGGCATGGTAGCACATGCCTGTAATCCCAGCACTAGGGAAGTGGAAGCAGGAGAATCATGAGTTTCAGACCAGTCTGGGATACACAGTAAGATTCTGTCTCAAAAAAATGAAAGAAAGAGCTGGGCATGGTAGTGCATGCCTGTAATCCCAGCAATTTGGGAGGTTGATGCAGGAGGATTGCAAGTTCGAGGACAGAAGCAACCCACACAACTTAGCAAGACCCTGTCTCAAAATTTTAAAACGTGAAAAATGGGCTGGAGGGTGAGGCTCAGTGGTAGAGTACATGAAAAAAGCATGTGTGAGGCCCTGATTTCAAGCCCCTGTTATTGTTGTTGTTAGGTGCTGTTGAGTTGGTATCTGACTCATAGCAACCCCACATACAACAGGGGAAACACTATTGTCAGTGCTTCTCTGCTGTTCATAGGGCTTTCAATGGTAGACTGATTTTTGGGAGTGGGTTGCCGGGTCCATCTCCCAAGCCAACAGTACCTGGTGTTCCCAGGTAGTCTCCCATCCAAGTACCAACCAGGCCTGACCCTGCTTAGCTTCCGAGATCTGATGGGATCAGATGCCACAGGGCTACAGCTGCAGGCTTCAAGCCCCTAGTACTGGAAAAAAAGAAAGGAAGGAAGGAAGGAAGGATGGAAGGGAAGGAGGGGCAGGGGGGAGGGAGGGAGGAAGGAAGGAAGAGCAAGAAGAAAGAAAGGAAGAAAAAGAAAGAGAAAAGAAAGAAAGAGAAAGAGGGAGGGAGGGGAGGCATTACTACCAATTCTACAGAAATTAAAACAATTATGAATCTCACTCATACCATGAACCATTGTATGGCAATAAATTGGATGACCTAGATGAATGGATGGAAATTCCTATAAACACAAAACTTGCCAAGACTGAATCATTAAGAAGGCCAAAAATCAATGAAGTAAAAATCATATATGAAAATGAACAGTTAACATTATACTCAATTATGAAAGACTACCAGATTTTCCTCAAAGATCATAAATAATGACACAAGGGAAGAATACCCACCTTCACCACTTCTACTCATCATAGTACTTCTAGTTCTATCCAGTCCAATTGGTAAGAAGAATAAATAGAGGGTATCCAAACTGGCAGTGGTTAAATTATCTCAGTTTGCAGAGAGCATGATCTTATATGCAGAAAACCCTAAAGATTCCACCAAAAACTGTTAGAATTAATTTTAAAATTCAGCAAGTAGCAGCATACAAAATCAACACAAAAGAGTTCGTTGTATTTCTATATGCTAACAATGAACAAGGCAAATAGAAAATTAAGAAATAATTCCCTTCCCAAAAAGATCAAAGAGAATAAGTTTAGTAACTCAGTCTTAGTAATAAATTAATCAAGGAGGTGAGAGACTTGTACACTAAAAACTACAAAATATTTCTGAAAGAAATTGTAGAATAAACATGTAAGTGGAAAGACATTCATGTTCATGATTTGAAAGACTTAATATTGTCATGAGGTCAGTACTGCCCAAAGCAACTTACACATTTAATGCAGTCCTAATCAAAATCCCACCTGCATTTTTTAAATAGAAAAATCTACCCAAGAATTAAAGTGAAATTTCAAGGGACCTCAACTAGACAAAACAATATTGATAGAGAACAAAATCGGAGAACTTATACTTCCTGATTTCAAAATTCAGTACAAAACTACAACCACCAAAACAAGTGTAGTACTGACAATAAAGATAAACATATGGACCAACAGAATAGACTAGAGAGCCCAGAAATAAACCCTTGCATATATTGTCAATGATTTTTGACAAAAGTGCCAAGATGATTCAATGTGGACAGTATTTCCAACAAATGGTCCTGGGAAAACTGAGTATCACAAGCAAAATAATGAAGTTGGACCCTTACCTAATACCATATACAAAAATTAACTCAAAATGAGCCAAAGACCTACACATAAGAGCTAAAACTATAAAACTCTTAGAAGAAAACACTAGGGAAAGCTTCATGACATTGGACTTTGCAATGATTTCTTGTATCTGATACCAAAGGCACTAGCAACAAAAGGAAAAATAGATTGGACTTCACCAAAATGAAAAGCCCTCATATATCAAAGGACACTATCAACAGAGCAAAAATATAACCCAGAGAAAGGGAGAAATATTTGCAAATTATGTAGCTAGTAAGGGATCAATATGCAGAATATAAAGAATTCCTGAACTCAAGAACAATAACAAAAAAAAATTCAGATTACTTGGGAGGTCAGGCAAGGAGGGCCGGCTTCCCCAAGCCTGGTCCCTAGGCCTCAGCCCAGCTCCCCTCCCAATGACCCTAGCACTTGACTGTCCGGCTGTCTCCAGCTCGTCACCCCATCCCCACTGCCTAACTTCAGGCTCACCAACTCTCACCTGTACCTCTGTCTGCTCTCAGCTGAACACGATGCTTCTTTATAGGTCCCCACTGTGTGCCCAGCACTGGGCCAGGCCCTCAGGCGCAGTGGTGCACAGGGCCAGGCTCCTCCCACAAAGCAGGTGCTCCAGGGAGCCCAAGGCCAGTGTGGGAGCTGCGGAGTAGGGAGTCAGAGCTTGCGCCTGAGAGAGGCAGCCTGGGCAAGGAGGCCCCATCTGTGCAAGGGTTGGCACAGAACATGTCCTGGGTGCAGAGTCCACCAGGACAGGGCCGGCTGGAAAGTGGACTTCGCAGCTCAAACTTGACTCAGCCACTTGGGTTGTGTGCCAGAGCAAGGTGTCTCCTCTCGGTGAGTGTCACCCCCGGGAGCTGTCAAAGGGCAGGCTCACACCCCACCCTCATCATTCACAGGGCTCTGGAATTTCCCCAGGTGTTTCCAGGGCCTTTGGTCCTTGAGATTTAGTCTGATGACTGGTCTGTACCTTCAGCTTGGGCGAAAGACACTAACAAAGCAACCATGGGAAGGGTGGATGGCACATCAGTGACAGTTTTCAGAGGCCCCTGCCATCTTTATCCACATCAATAACATTTGTATCATGGGCAGTTTTCTCTCCTGCCATTTGGCTTTGCTGTGCCCTCACCATTTTCTGTGTTTTCCTAGTATTCATAACCATCATATCCCCAGCAACAGAAAACCCACCAGTGGGGGTGTGATTGTTTCCTTGTCTCTCGTCCTCTTGAGTTCCAGACTGTGGCCACTGCTTATAACTAATTCCAAAGCAAACGCCTTTCTTTCCAGAGTGTCTCCCCTTTAAATTATCTTAGAATAAATGGCCAAGAATTCAATTAGGGTGATAGGGCATAAGAACCTAAGGCTTTTGGCATATCGAGCCGAATCAAAGGGACTGTGACACTGTGCATCCCATTCCCAGGTATCTACATGGCTACTCCAACATGCCTGCCAGCTTTGGCTGTTTTATTAAGTCTCTTTTATTTCATGAGTATTACCATAGTTTGGATCTTAAATGTCTCCCAGGGTCTATGTGTTAAAGGCTCTCTTCCCAGAATTGGCACTATTGGGAAGTGGTGGAACCATTAAGAGTTGGGGCTTAGGGAGAAGCCCTCAGTTGAGGCCATGACCTCCAAGGGGATTATGGGACCCGGGCCTCTCCCTCTCCCTCTCTTTCACTTGCCAACCATGAGGTGAGTGGTTTTGCACTCCTAAGCATCTCAGCCTGATGCCGCTCCATAGGGCCAGCCAGTCATGCACTGGAACCTCCAAAACTTTGCACCCAAATAACACTGTTCTCTTTATAAGCTATGGGGCTGGGATTTAGCTCAGTTGGTAGAGCACTGCGCTGCAGTCTCTGGGGTCCTGAGTTCAATTCCCAGCACCGCAAAAATGGGAGAAGGACCTGGCAATGCACTCCCAAGGCAATCCCGAAACAGTCAGCCATTGAAAACCCTATGAGGGTTGCTGTGAGTTGGATACTGACTCGACAGCATACAACAACAACAACAACTTTATAAGCTGATTGCCTTGAGTATTTGTGGCACGGGTGGACAGCTACTAAGCCAAGCATAAGGTAGAAACCTACTAAAATTGTGTGACACTTGCATGTCTCCTTCACACACACTGAGCCACATCCACTGGCAAGTCAGGGAGAGAAATCAACCCGGCTACTGGAAGGACACAGTTTGTGCAGCCAGCCATTCCTCCAGCATCCCCATGCACAGGGAGCCCTCAAGCTCAGACACAGGCATGCCAGCCACCTCAGCACATGCACGGTGCCAGCTGTGTTCGCAAAAACAGACTTGGAAACTTGCAGTGATTTAAAGGAATTTCAAAGGAAACTGTAAACACAAACAACGTTCTTATCATTGTTGGCTTTTCAAAACTTATGACAAAATATACCTAACAAATTTTACCATCTTCGCTATTTCTAACATCCGGTTCAGTGGCATTGCGTACATTCACAATGTTGCACAAACATCTTTCCAGCACCCTTTTCATCATGTAAAGCTAAAACTCTGCACATGAACCACTAACTCTTCATTTTCTCCTCCCAGCCCCACCCTGGCAACCACCCGTCTACTTTCTGAGTTTCTCTCTCCTGGGTGAGTCATAGAAATGGAGTCAGAGAACTCGTCTGTTCGTGGCTGGCTTATTTCATTTAGCCCAATGTCCTCATGGTCCATCCATGTTGTAATATGTGTCAGAGTTTCTTTTTAAAGTTGAATAATATTCTATTGTGTGCATGGATGACATTTGGTTTGTCCATTCATCCATGGGCACTTGTGCTACTTCATTGCTGGTGTTTTGAAAAAGACTTTTTCAGATAGGTTCTATTCATTCAATACAGTATTTGGAGTCATTGGTCTGAATTCTATTTGCTAGTGAGATCTCATCTGATCTACCTGCAATTTTAATCTAATTTCTCACAAACATACACATTTGATAGTTCCAGATAATCTCACTATCCTACGTCTATATGCCATATTTTCTGTATTCATTAGCTTTTAAAAATTACTCCTAGCTGGGTGTGGAGATGCATGCCTGTAATCCCAGGGACTTGGGAGACAGAGGCAGGAGGATTGTTGAGTTCAAGGCCAAAGGCAGCCTGTGTAGCTTAGGGAGACCATGTCTCAAAATAAAATAAATAAAAAAGGGGTATGGCTCAGTGGTAGAGGACTTGCAAAACATGTGTGAGGCCCTGGGTTCAACCTCCAAGTCCCACCAAAAGAGGAAAAAAAAAAAAAAAAAAAGACTCCTGAGACATCTAAACAATGGAATACTGTGATGTAGTTTAAACAAAAAAAAAAAAAAAAAAAGCAGCTGGGGGTCCTGGGGGTTGAACCTAGGGCCTAATACATCTTAGGCAAGTGCTCTACCACTAAGCCCTGCCATGGAAAGAATTCTAAAGTGCAAAATGCATTGCTAGAGGAAAGATCATGGCACAGGACAGTGTGGATGACATGCCACTTTTTTGTGTCATAAAGACAGAACCGGGAAATGTACCTAAAGACACTGTAAAAAGAGAGCCGAGAGAGTAATAATGCCAGTTGCTTCTGGGAAGGGACATGCGGGGCGGGCCAGAGGCCTCCACAAGCCTCCTCCCAGGGCTGTGTTTTGGCACACAGTTAATGTGGTGCACACAGCACTCTGCTCTCTCCCTGATACCCGCCTTCGTCACTCACCACTACCCCTGCAGAGCCCCCACCTGCCCCGCTCCCGTGATCATGCCAGCCTTTGCACACACTGCTCCCGTGCCTGGCATATAGCCCTGCAGGTCCTTCCTACCCCTGGGCCTCAGTGCAGCCCCACAGCCTCCCCAGCTCCTGTCTGAGCTTTGGGCAGGCTGCAGCCTGTGGTGGAGGGAGGATGGGGTGGCCATGACAGCCAGAGGAGCAGCTGTCCACATGCAGAGCCTGGCCAGTCGTGGGCACTGACCACCCTCTGCATGCCTGGAAGGTGCCACTATAGTGAGGGTCTCCTGGGAACATCCAAGCACAGGCTGTCACTGCCTTTCTCCTGATCCAGGCCCACCCTCCAGAGCATGTGCCTCTGGGACGGCCAGGCATAGCCTTGCCTGCGTATTGTCCCTCCTTCCACAAGTTCTTCAAGGTCATGCTATGCCCCCCAAGCCTACAACAGCACCCAGAGCTGCTCCATGCATGAGTTAGTGCATGACCATTGACAACAGCAGAAGAGATCCAGAGGCAGCTGGAGAACTAGCCACCATTGAGATGGGGGACTGGGACCAGCTAAGGACACAATGGGGCTTTGGAGGTCAAAGGACTACCAGCAGCCTGTCCCCTCGCTGGGCCATCCTGTGGGTCATGATGGTTTTGCAATGCCCTCTTTGCCCTTAATGTGAGCTAGTGGCTCCAGAGCAGGGCTAAGTCTTGGCACTGCCCCCAAATCCCCATGTGCCCCCTGCCCCACACCCAACAGCAAGTCCCAGGCCAGACCCTGAGGGGCTCTGGGAGCTTTTCCACTTGTCCATTTTTTTTTTTTTTTTAGTACTAGGGGTTGACCTAGGGCCTCATGCATACTAGGCAAGTGCTCTACCACTGAGCTGCATCCCTAGCCCATTTTTTTATTCTTTTTATTTTGAGACAAGATCTCAACTAAGTTATAGAGGCTGCCTCTCTCCTCGAACTCATGATCCTCCTGCCTCTACCTCCTGAGTTGTTGGCAGGCGCCATGTTGTCTCTTGAAGGCCTCTTCCCTTAGAAAAGTCCCTCTGTGGCTCTTCTCCATCTGGCAGAATGCCACTATGCCCTTCACACAAAACCAGTGTCACTTTCTCTCAGAGAAATTTGGGCTGGGGGCCAGGGTGAGCTTGATGTTCCAAGGTGAGGAGGTGCCAGAGGACAGATAGGACTGAGCAGAGCTTTCAGCTCATAAGGTTTCTGTCCCTTAGAGTTAGACTCAGATGCTGGGTCCTGGGTGGAGGCAGAGTCAGTGGCCACCACACAGCCAGCCCCCATTCCCCTCTGGGTCTGCACAGTCCCCTGGGTTCCCTCATCCCAGTGGGAGGGATGGACAGGGGGTAGCTTTGTGAAATGTTACAGTTTTATCTCCTGAAAACTGTTTGCAGCTTTGTCAGGGAGGTGATAATAAAGTTGTGACAGTCACCGGAGTCAGGACCATACAGTCTGCTGTCCACACTGATGCCTATTTTTGGTTGGTAATTTCCTCCAAACTAGATTTTAAAACATAAGCAATGACATGGCTTAAAAATACATGCAGAAGATCCTCAGCCAGACATCCCCATGTCTGCTTAGACAGGAAACTTTCTTGATGTATATCCTGTGAACTGGGGTTGCTTGACAATTTGCAATATGTCATCAAGATAAGTGTGATACAATCACTGAGTTCAGCTTACAAACCAATATTCTTATTTTCTCAGTCCTAGGGCACTGAAGCCAGGGCTTCCTACCCACTAGGCAAGGGCCATGACAGGTCAGCATGGAAGTCCAGGCTGCAGAGGGCGGAGGTTTTGACCTCCCCCAACAGAACTCCAACTTACCCAGCTGTACCAATGGAAAACTCCACAGAGCAGCTTCAGGGACAGTGGCATCCAGGCTCTCCAACACCGTCTTCAGAATGTGCCCAATTTTCCTAGTCCCTCCTAGTGACAACCTGGCCCTGATCATGTCAGCCTTACATTCTACCAGCTCAGGGACCCCAGGAGCTGTGAGGTGGGGCAGGGGCCTCTGCTAGTCCTCCCAGGAGGGGATCACTGGACTTCAGTGGACTCAGGTGAGTGTAGGAGGCAGCTCAGCACCCTCCCAGCCTGGAACCCAGGGAGCCAGTAAGCCCTGGCTCACGTGTACCCTAACTGCTCACTGCCATTGCAGGGAGGCATGCCCCGGACGCTGAGCCCCTCAGACATGGTCACCCCAGGCAGCCTCAGCCCGCCCCCCCCAGAGCCCACAGATGGCGAGCAGGCTGGGCAACTCCTCCTGGATGGAGCCCCATCCTCGGCCTCTCTGGACACCTTGATTCAGCAGCTGGTCCCCACAGCTGATTACTACCCCGAGGTGGGTGAGCCATCCTTGGGGGTGGGGGCAGAAGAGGGCTCTCCCCTCACCAGGCCTGGAACGGGCCTGGGGCAGGCTGGAGGTGTGGCCTGGCACCTGCCCTTGCGTCCTCCTAAGCACCTGCTGCCTTTCTCGCATGCCCCCAGAAAGCCTACATCTTCACCTTCCTGCTCAGCTCCCGCCTCTTCATTGAGCCCGGAGAACTCCTGGCCCGGGTCTGCCAGCTGTGCATCGAGCAGCAGCAGCTGGACAAGCCAATGCTGGACAAGGTGAGGGGCCGGCAGGCCAGGGTCGTCGGGGTGTACCTGCTCCTTCGCAGCATCCCTCTCCGAGAGGCTGTGATTTTCCTGTTCTCCTGATGAGGAGCCCCCGGGGTCTCTCCACGTGCGCTACCGCACCGGGACCACTTCCACCTTCCCCAAAGGTAGAGGGAGCCCCTTCCTCCGCAGGGCCAGTGGAAGTCCCCATCTCATTGGCGGGTCTGAGGTCATGTGCCCGTCTGTGAGCCAATCATTGCACATGGTGGGGTCCGTGGACTCTAATTGGCCATCACAGATCTGGTTCCATCTCTAGGCTGGGGTCAGCTGCTCTTGACCCCTGAGCTCTGGGAAAGAGAGGGAGTGCCCCGTGGGAAAGTTGAGATACTGTGACCACAGAGAAGGAGAAGGGGTGCAGGAAGCTGGCAGGCAGAAACCAGAGGTGGCCTGGCCCCAAACTGTTTGTCTGTCTCCCTTCTGCCCCTCCCAACCCTGATCCTATAGGGTCCCCAGCACAGAGAAGTCGCCTGGCCTCTCCCTGGGGCAGCCCAGCAGGACAGAGGAGCCCAGGGGGCAGAGCATGCCTAGAGAGGGCAGGTGTGCCTCCACCCCACCCTCCCTCCCCAGCACCCCTCATCGAGGGTGGCCCAACCCCTCGGCTTGCCTTACAGGCCCGAGTTCGGAAGTTTGGCCCTAAACTGCTCCAGTTGTTGGCCGAGTGGATGGAGACCTTCCCGCGGGACTTCCTGGAGGAGTCGGCCATCGGGCTTCTGACGGACGTGGTGGGCCGCATCGCCCTGTGTGACGAGGTGGGCAGGCCAGGTGGGGTCACCTCACCCTTGCTGCACCTCCACATCTGGGGCCTGAGCCTCATCCTCACCTCCTCGCGTGCTTATCTCCCCATCTTGCACACTGCAGATCCCTAATTCTGCCCCTCTGACCCGTGCAAGAATCAGGCCCAGAGGAGGTGGCAGGGAATGGAGGCCTCTCTCTGGTTCCAGGCCTGGTGTCCTAGCCACTCTCTTCTAAGCCCATCCATGGTGTCAGATGGCCAGGGCAGACTCTCACATGGGCTCTGACCCACCCGCAGTCAGGCTGCTGGTCTGTGGCACCTGGGCACCTGGCAGGGCCTGTGTCCTGAGCCACAGAGCTCTCCCTCCTCTGGCTCCTGCCTCCAGTCCAGAGCCAGGCTGGCAGATGGGGCTCCTGGCTGGGGACGTGCCAATCTGGGGCAGGAAAGGAGCAGTGCAGGGTGGGCCTCAAGAATGCCCTCGGGGCAGATTCCCCTGGGATCCTCTCAGCCTTGGGGGTAGCCTACCATCCTGCAAGGTGGAGCTGACCCCACACTGCAGGTTAACTTGACCCCTATGCTTGGAAAGCCCCATGGCTTGGGCAGGAGGAAGCAGAGGTACCAGGGGTCAGGTGCTCTGTGTCCCCCACCCTGCTCTGCTCTCCATACTGTGTCATTCTGGGGAGAGCATGTTCAGGCCTCCAAACCTCAATGCCCTTGTGGGTAAAAGGACAAAACTCCCTCTCCTGCAATGGTGGGAAACCGCGGAGGGGCCTGCGTGTGTTCGGGAGGTGAGGAGAATCCTGGTGTGTTCAGAAGGGCCAGATGATCAGCATCCCCAGGGGGACTCTGGGAGCCCCAGGTGCTGGATCTTGAAGACAGAACACTGGCGAGGTGGAGCAAGAGGGCTGCCTTGTCAGCTGAGCGTGGCAAGCTGGTAGCTGGTGATGGGTCCCCGATGAGCCCCTGAGTAGACCTCGACATGGCACAGCGGCTGCCTGGGAAGCAAAGGAAAACTGCTACGGCAGGCTGGGCAACAAGAGCCTGTGTCATCAACGGCCCAGCGAAGGCTCGGAGAGGGAGGCACTGCCATGAAGTCCCTCCCCATGTAGGTCCCTTCCCATGCAGACCCAGCTTCCCTGAGGGCCCAGTGGTCTTTATGAGGTTCCCCTCTGAGCCCCCTGGAGCAACTCAGATCATGATACTTGCTTTAGGATGCAGAACAGCACAGGGTCAAGGAAGAGCTGCTGAGTGGATGGAGGGGTGGCGTGGGAGGGGAGTGGATGCTGGCTTGCTGGACACGGACAGTTGGCTGCTTCAGTGGTGAGTGTGGGTGAGGACAGGTGTGGGAATTGGATAGATGGGTGAATGCAGAAAGACTGAAGGAAAGAAGAGAGAGAGAAAGGTAAGAAGGGTAGATGGGTGATCGGATGGATGAATAAGGGAGGGAAGGGGGGAGGTGGGTGGATGAGTGAATTAATGGACTGAGGGTGGATGGGTAAAGGGGAGGTGGGTGGTAGCACATGGGTGGAGAAGAGATGAGTGTAGGTGAATGGTGGACCAGTGAGTGATGATGGTGGGTGAGAAGGTGGAGAGGTTGGGGGCAGATAGGTAGAGAGATGGATGGGTACCTGGGAGGATGCTGGATGGATGGGTGGATGGGCGAGTGGATGGATGGTGGATGGATGGATGGATAGATGGGCAGGCAAGTGGATGGATGATGGATAGATGGGTGGGTGGGTGGATGGATGGTGGATGGATGGATGGATAGATGGGCAGGTATGTGGATGGATGATGGATAGATGGATGGGTGGGTGGGTAGATGGATGGGTGGGCAGGTGGATGGATGGTGGATAGATGGGTAGGTGGGTGGGCAGGAATGGTGGATGATAGATGGGTGGTTGGACTGGTGGATGGATGGATGGTTGGGCAAGTGGGAGGATGGTGAATGGATGGACGGTTGGGTGGGTGGATAGATGGTGGATGGATGGATGGGTGGGCGGGTGGGTGGGTGGA
>VMDO01012700.1:0-61065 GCA_007922755.1 Pedetes capensis | reverse complement strand
CTTCTTCTTCTTCTTCTTCTTCTTCTTCTTCTTCTTCTCTTCTTCTTTCATTTTGTGTAGTGGTCATAAAAGAACTAAGTCTGATTTGTAATTTGGGTTTCAGAAACCGTGAGAAAAGAAGTTGACTTAGCCATGTGGGTTTCAGCATCTCCGTCAGTCCTGACTCATGTCCATGAGGAGGGCCCATAGGAAACAACTCATTGGCAACAATTTGGGAGCCACTGCAGTCCCACTTGCTCTTTAAATGTTAGAGTTTTAATGATTTAGGAACCAAAAGAATAACTAAGGAGCCCAGCAGTCATTATCTCAAATAATGAGACTTTTTAATGCAAAATCAATGTTTGTTATAATGAAAATAGATTCCTCAGCTCCTGCAGGGCCAAATGTACAAATCTTTTCTGCTGTTAAATAAAATGTGACGGCTCATTTTCAGGAGGATGGTGAGCATTTTTATTCAAGAGTAAAAATAAAATGTCAGAACTTATTTACTTTTATTAAGTGCTCATTCTCAATCAGATACTCTAATCGATATCTAATTGGAAGTGAGGAAACGAAAAATAATTTTTATGCCAACTTGGAAGAAGGGAAAGAAGGAAGGGAGAAGGAAAAGAAGGCAGGACAAAGCCATTTACTACATTTTTGGTTATAATAATAGCAAATACTTATCAAGCAGATGCATAGTGCCAGGCCTGAGCTGAATGCTTTATGTGTGTTATGCCATCAGGCCTGGACAATAATTCTGTGATATCAATATTTTGGCAGTCCTTGTTTACAGATGACAAAATTGAGGTTTGGGGAAAATAATTGTCTATTGTTTCATTTATGTTTATTATGTGGTAGTGCTAGAATTGAAATTCAGGTCTGTCTGATCACTCAGACTTAGCTCTTAATTACTCTGTGTATCTGTCTACTCCTCCATTTTTAGAAAGTGTCTTTAATTTTATATATTTTTAATGAGTCATTCTTGAGAGTTTAGCTTTACCAGTAGCAAAAGTTTTCCTCTTATGAGCATTGAAACCGTAAACTTAAAATACCATTTATTCTCAAGTCTAATCGGCAGCCTTTCAATGGTTTTAGATGCCTACAAAATCAGATGTGAGTTAGAATTGTGTGCAGATTGAATTCGCCACCGAGAGCTCTTGACCCAGCTCTGGACCCAGCTCTCCACAAGTCCAATCTGCATGAGATTCTAAGCCGCATTGATTCTAATCCGCACATGATTTTGTAGCCCTCTAAAATTGTTGAAAGGGTATAAATTAGATTTGAGAATATACGGCAGGTTTTTGTTGTTCTTAAGTGCCATGGAGTTGGATCCGACTCGTGGCAACCCTATGTACAACAGAACCAAACACTACCCAATGCCATGCCATGCCTGGCAATCCACTCCCAAAGCAATTACCCATTGAAAATCCTATGAACAATAGAGAAGCATATAGCAGTTTAGGAGGGTATAAGGTTTTCTTGGGCTGGGGTTTAGCTCATTTGGCAGAGCACTGCTCTGCATTTCCTAAAGACTCTGAATTCGATCTCCAGCACAGCAAAAATGAGAGAAGAATGTGGCAGTCTACCTCCCAAAAAACCAATCCTGAGGCAATCAGCCACTGAAAACCCTATGAGAGTTGCTCTCAGACAAGACGGCACCTAACAACAACAACAACAAGTTCTTCTTAAATATATTATATCTTGGTCTTGAGAAACAGTGCAGCTGGTCCTCAGCTTATGATGTTTGAAGATTTTTTAACCTTACGGTGGCGCAAAAGTGATACATATTCAGTAGAAATCATACTTCGAATTTTGAATTTGTGTCTTTTCCTGGGTTGGTAATATCTAGTTCAATATTCTGTTATGATGCTGAGCAGTTGGCAGTGTGCAGCTCCCAGCTGGCCATGGGATCACAAGGATAAATAACTATTACCCTACAGTGTACCACATTGTAAATCTATGATGTTCGGTAGGGTAGGTGTATTAACCGTGTTTTGACTTACAATATTTTCAACTTATGATGAGTTTGTTGCTGGGAGAGGGTGTAACCCCATCAAAAGTTGAGGATCATCTGTACATGGAACATAATTTAACATTTTTCTTTAGTGACTCAGAACTGGTTTTTAGACTTAACTGTGTGATGCAGGATTCTGTAGTCTAACAGGGAAGACAAAGCACCAGAAGTGAGTTGAAATTCTGGCACTCCTGTCTGTTACAGAGCGCCTTGGGCAAGCCTCTATTCCTTCTGTGACAAATCAGTTCTTGTAATGTTCTTTGATTTAAAGTTAACAGGAGGTCAATTACACCAATTTAAGGAAGACCATTTTAAACATCAGAGTAATCTGCAAAGTGGCTGGGCTGCGTCAGGAGGGGTAGAATGCCCCTTCCCTGGAGATGTTCAGTCAAGACCAGCTGTGGAGGTGATGCAGATGATAAGGAGTTGGATCACCTATCTTCTAGGCAGGTCAACCAACTCTCAAGTGCTTACTTTAAGCCAGGACCCATACTCAGTAATTTTCATACATTTTGCCACTTTAACCTCTCAACAATCCTATGAAGTCATTTCTATTATTATTATCCCCATTTAGCAGAGAAAGGACCAAATTGAATAAGCTGCTTTCCCAGGATCATAACTAAGTGGTAGAGCCACAATTCAGCTATAGGAAGCCTGAGTCAAAAGCTTGTGTCTTAACCCTGTTTGCTGTGTGTTATGTCAACAAGTCCTGTTTGCATTCACCTGCAAAACCCTCCTCAAACTCATCTCCTTGCCACCATCAGGGCTGGACCCTGGGCCAAAGTTATTGCCATAGCCTGCCAACTAGTCTCTGCTTTTATCCCTCCTCCTCCACCTGCCCCTAATTTTTTCCCCCTAGATGTAACAATCCATAGGATTCTTCAAAAAACAGCTCTGTGGAGATGTAACTTGCCTACAATAAAATTTGTAGGTTTTAAGTGTACAATTCAATGAGTTTTCCCAAAAGTGAACAGTAGAGTTCACCACCACCACCACAGTGAAGTTGTGGAACACTTCCACGAGGATGCGCACTTTCAATTAACTTTCAATCAGATCATGTCACTCTTCTGCTCAATGTTTTCAAAGGGTCCTCATCTCCCTTAAGTGAAAGTATACATTCTTATAATATCCCCCAGGGTCATGGCTGTGGGTTGATCAAACCATTTCATTTTTTTGCTGGGCACAAAGGAACACCATGTTTGTTACTGCCCTTGCATATATGTGGGACCGCCTGACTAGTTCTGCCCATCGGAATATAAACAGAAGTGTGTCCACTCCTTCCAGGCCTGAGGCTAACATCTCTGGAGAGATGCCTGCTCTTTCTCTCCTCCCATTGTCTGCTTGACTTGGAGGACCCCCAAGGAGGACTCTGAGGCTGGCAGGATCCAAGACTTGCTTAGAAGATGAGGTGGGCTTAAATGAGGCTGGGAGGGGAGCAGAAATACATCTTTCTCTGATAAACCTCGGAGATTTTGGAGGAAGCAGTAATACAGCAGCTCGTGCTGACCTTGACCAATGCAAAGGCTTTGTCCACCCTGGCCCATCTGCCATACCTTGGACCTTGTTTCCTGCTGCTCTGCCCTGCATTCTCTCCACTCCAGCCACATTCTTCCCCTTGTTCTTTTTCAAACACCCCACGTGTGGTCCTGCCTCAGGGTCTTTGTGCTTGCTGTTTGTGGCAAATTGAATAATGCCTCTCCCTGAGATACCCCATTTTAATCCCTGGAACCTGGTTTATCTGAATGTCGTCGAAGTGTCCTTAGAAGGAGGAGGAAGAGGAAGGTTTGACCACAGAAGAGAAGGCAGTGTGATAGGGAGGCAGAAATTGTAACAATGCAGCCACAAGCCCAGGAACACTGAGGAATGCCACAGCCACTGGACACTGCAAGAGTGGCCTCTCCTGAAACCTCCAGAAAGAATCGGCCTGTGGACACCTTGATTTTTACCTCTGGAAGACTCCTCTCAGACATCTGGCCTCTGTAAGTGCAAGAGAATAAATTTCTGTTGTTTTAAGCCACTACTATTTGGGATCATTTTTCACAGCAGCAACAAGAAACTCATACATTGCTCCTTCTCTCTGAAATGCTCTTCCCCCAGATATCAGAGATGCTGCCCCATTACTTCCTTTGTGACTTGGTCCATGTGTTTGTCACCTGCTCAGTGACACTTTCCCCAACTACCATATTGAAGAGAGAATCCTGGGGCTTCGCCTCCCCTCTCCATTTCTCTAGTCTCTAGAGACCTTGATAACTGTCCAATGTACCACACATTCTGCACATTTATTTTATTTACTCTTTTCCTCCCCTCATTAGAATGTAAGTTCCAGTAACAATTTTGTCTCTTCTGTATTCTTGAAGATAGTGTCTGGCACCTATTCAGCCTGTAATAAATGTTTGTTAAGTGAATATTTAAATAGGTGGATGGCCAAGAGGGCCTTGGATGGGGGAATGCCTGGGCTCCCAGGGCCAGCCAAGTGTCCAGCACTTGAGCCTTCGGAGAGGTCTCCGTTCAGCAGTCCTTCTGTATCTGTCCTGAGTGTGGCACTTTGAGTGGTGACTGGGGGAGACCCAAGGCACCCTGGGCCTCTGCTCCCAAAGGCTGCTGGCTTGAGCCAGAATGTAGGGCCTGATTGCAGATGAAGATATGCAGAGTGAAGTCTTCAGCTGGGAGCTGAGAGGAGAGGAGGCCATTCCTGGACGAGGGTCATCTGGATGGGCTGGAAAGGATATGGACTGGGGAGAGGACGGGCTCTTAGGCAGAGAGCAACGTGAGTAAATGCCCAGAGCTGGTCATTCTGGGGGTGTCAGCACATCCTGGAAGTTTCTTTTCACAGAGTAGAGAGTGAGTGCCAGAAAAATTGTGAGGTGGGGCTGGTAAGGCAGACAGGGGCTGGATAAAAAACACCCTTCAGTGTCTCTCCAAGACCCAGGCACGGTGGCTCATGCCTGTAAACCCAGCAACTCAGGAGGCAGAGGCAGGAGCACTGAGATTCGAGGCCAGAGTCAGCCTGTGCATAACCTAGTGAGATTCTGTCTCAAGATAAAAAAAAATTAAAATGGGCTGAGGGTGCAGCCCAGTGGTAGAGCATTTCCAACGTATGCGCACGGCCTTGGATTCAATTTCTAAGAACCACAAAAAAAGAAAAAGAAAAAAAAAGAGTATCTCTCTAACAGATTTCACTCTACAGGGAATGTAGGGGATGGGGGCAGTAAAGATTATTGGCTGAGCATTGATAAAGGGGAAAAACACACCTGTAACCTCACATCAGACTATATCAACCACCTCCACTTCTCTGTGGGCCCTTCCAAGTGTTCCCCTGTGTAGGTGGGTGCCCTATGTAGGCCCCTCAAGTATCTTTGGAGTCCCTGTCCTTGCAGTTCCTTACAGCCTGATGATTCAATCAGCATGTCACTGCGGTTTTCTCTTTCTGGGCATGGACGCTGGGCCCCTGGCAGGCTTTAGCATTGACAATGAGGAAGCCATCCTGAGTCATGAAGTAGCTGAAGAATTCTCGGTGCCTGGTGGAGAAGAGAGATAGGATGACACTTCTGGGCTTAGAATCTGGCTGGCAGCACAAACTGGCTCAGTATGATCAATTTTCATGTTGACAGAACTGCTGCCCATCTAGCCATACCCAGGCACTGCGTTAAGGGGTCAGCCCACACAGTACTCCTATAACCCTCACAACAGCTGAGCAATGTTGGATTTTTCCAGATAAGGAGACTATCACTCAGAAAGTTTGCCAGTGTGTGCTAGAGCCTGGACTGGAAGCCAGCCTATGTGATTCCAAAGCTCAGGTTCTTTACAACTGTGTAATATTCCACCCTATGCCATAGCTTCTTCACCTGGGGGCACCAGAGGGTCCATGGATAAATCTGGATGCTTGTAAGTGGGAACAGGAACACAATTACATCTTTGTTTTCACCAACTTCTAACTCGAATGTAGCATTCCTTCTATTATGGATGTAGGTCACAAAATACAATAGAATTATTTATCCTACAACTTGGTCACCAATAGAGATCACAGATGTTACAGTTATTACAAATATCTTGAAGTATAACTTATACCTGTTGTATATCCCTTATCTAAAATGGTTGGGACCAGAAACATGAAGTTTTTTGGATTTTGGAATTTTGGAGTAGAGTTGGTCAATCTGCACTACCTAGACGTTATAGTTGTTTAAAGAACACTGGTAGATCTTGCCTTTAAATATACTAATAAAGAAGCTGTCATGTTTCTGCTTTACAGATTGGATTTTTAATAGTTTGATACCCATAATTCAAAACATTTGGTTCTCCTTGTAGTCCTATGGGTATTAATTTTTGCATTTTAAAACATTCTGAGAAGGATCTAAAGGCTTTACCAGGCGGCCAATGGGACTCATGACGTAAAAATGGCTAAGAATCCTTGCATGAAGTCTTTGCTAATTCTTCATAAAGTTCTCTTTTCCTCTTACTTCCTATAGGCCCAGTTAGTATTTTTCCTGTGTCTCATTCTGTCTGTGTTACAGTCATTGATGGACATGTCTAATCTCCTGTAGGTCCCTGAAGGCAAAATGTGTCTAACTCATTTGTGTATTCCCCATGGTATTGTTTGGTACATAATTCTTGTTGTTGTTAGGTGCTGTCGAGTTGGGTCCTACTCAGAGCAATCCTATGTACATCTGACGAAACACTACCTGATACTGTGCCATGCTCAGCACTATTGTCAGTGCTTCCCTGCTATTCATAATAGATGTATAATAAATGCTTGTAAACTTAATGAATGAATGAGGAATGAACAAATCAATGAATGAGGGAATGAATACTGAGCAGTGTGGGGATTACCCTCAAGAGGGAATATTGACATGTTTTGAGTCCTTTATACGTCAGCTACTAGGAGCTTTCCTATCCATTATCACATCAAATCCCACAGCTCTGTAACAAACAGATCTTGACATTCATTTTATAGATGTAAGGAGACTAGGGCTCAGAGAGGTTAAGCCTACTGAATATTGGAGGAAAGGTTTCTTAAATTCTTTCCTCTATACTGCATGACCCCAACTCCAGGGAGGCAGAAGGGGGATAAAGGCCAGACAAGGTGGAGATAGCGTGACATGGGACGTAACAGAGTCAAGGACTTATGCATGATAGGGGAGACTTCTTAGTTGCTCTCAACTTGGAATTTGCTTTCTAGGCCAAAGCCTGGGGTGATCTAATGTCTCTTCTCCTGATGCACCAAAGAGCAAAGGCAAAGAGAGGAGGAGCCACTTGTATAGAACTGATGCCTGCTGCTAATATTTTACCGAGGGGCTTTGTATCTGTTAGGGTCCAGCCAGAAGACAAATCACTCTAGGTCTTTTGAATGGAGGGAACTGAATGCAAGGATTGGTGATGGAGGTGCTGAGAAGGCCAGCAGGGGATATTGAAGCAGCTTCCAGAGATTAGCAATGACTAGAAGCTGCTGCTACACTCAGCGACATAGGGACAGGCAGAGGAGATTTTTGTAATCAAAGTCTAGAAGCCAAGGCCATGCAGTGGAGATGGAGTCTCTTTGGGAGCTGCCAGGGGGGAGCTCCCTAGCAGGAGATCTGGGGAAGTGCAACCTCTGCCAGAATGAAAGAGGAGGAAAAACACCTTGTTTTTTCCTTCGCTCACCCCCAGTCTTCTATTGGTACCTTTCATTGGCTGAAAATGCCAGAAAGATAGAAGGTGAGGAAGCCTGGGAAGTGTGGTTTCTCGAGATTCTGAGCAGGTCAGAGGAGAGTGGCGATGCATCTAATAGCAAAGCAACCCTTGACCGGCATGGATCTACTCCTGGAAGAGCAGGGACTCTTGGGCTTATAGAATGTTACAGAAGGCTATGAACTGAGAGAAGGAACAACTGACAAGGTTGTGGAGAAATTGAGAACACTCTGTCCCGATGTCAATCTTGGTGCTCAGTCACCTCCCTCTTCTCTCTCCAGTTAACATTCATTCCCTGGATGGTTCCACTTAGCCCTGTGGCTTTAACCACTGTCAGCTAATGACTCCCAAATGTCCATCCTGAATTACCTCTTGAGTTCCATACCTGGATGCATACTATTCTACCTTATACTTCTGCTTATATATGTAAAAAAGATATTAAATGGAACATGTCATGACCCAAGTGTTTTGTTCCCATCTGTCCCCATTGCCTTTTCCCTAGAGTTGCCCATCTTAGTAAATAGTACCACTAAACATCTAGTGGCTTAGGCCAAAAATCTTGAAGTTATCCTTGACTCCCATGTTGCTTTCACACCTCATCTCCCATCCATCAACAAATTTCTTAAGTTCTAAGTTTGAAACTTTCTGAATCTGATCTTATTTTACCACCTCTGCTACTACAGCCTTGGTCTAACCACAGCATTCCCCTCCTGGAGTATTACCAAAGTCCTCTCATTGGACCCAATGTCTCCATTTGCCTGTTGCCTCCACCTGTTCTCACACAACAGGCAGAGTGATTCTGTCAAAGCATTAGTCAGATCATATCTCTTTTGGTAAAATGCCATTGTATCACACTTTGAGAAAAGTGCTTACTATGGCCTACAAGACCCTGAACAATCCAACCCTGCCCAGATCTCCAATCTCATTTCCTACCACAGTGCCTTTCACTTCCTTTGCTTTGCCCACAATGGTTTTGCTGTTTCTTGGACACATTAAGCACCTCCTTGACCTAGTGCTTTGATACATGCTATCTCTTCTGCATGGCACATTACATCTCATGCTGTAGTTTGAATCTTGAATGTCCCCTAAAGGCCCATGTGGTAAAGGCTTGGTGCCCAGGGTGGTATTACTGGTGTGTGCGTGTGTGTGTGTGTGTGTGTGTGTGTGTGTGTGTGTGTGTGTGTGTAAGAACCTTCAAGAGGTGAGACCTAATGGGGAGTCTTTAGGTCATTGGGGGAATGCCCACAAAGGGAACTGTGGGACGTCTGTCCCTTCTTTTTTCTCTCTTTTGCTTCCCATCATGAAGTAAGCAGTTTTACTCCCCAATTTGTTCCCCATTATTGCCATCCCACACCCCTATCAGAAGCCTAAAAGTGAAGGTCTACGTGAGCATTGACTAGAATCCCTAACATCATGAGCCAAAATAATCCTTTTGTCTGTATAAGTTAATTGGCTCAGGTATTTGTTATACTGAGGAAATGTTCTAGAACACTTCTAAATATCCACAGGGCTTCCTCATTGTGTTCAAGTCTCACCATCTTAACTAAAAAAACCCAACCCAGTCTCTCCATGTCCCTTTACCCAGATCTATTTGTCTTCTTAACATTTGTTAATGGCATTATATGTACTAAATATATCTTATCATCCACCTTCCTCCCTTAGAATATAAGCTCTGAGAAGGCAGGGGCTTGTTTGTTTTCTACTATATTCCCACCCCTAAGATAGAGCTATGCCGGATTGTTACTTGGCAGCTCAGTCCCATCTCCCCTCTTCTTTGTACATTCTTGAATCAGAAGGGCTAGAAGCTTGGGGACTACATTTTCAGAATTTCTATTATGATTTTGCCAATGATACACTTATAAGATTTGGAAGACAAAAGAGAATCAGGACCTTTAATTGTTCCTCCAGGAACAGTGAACTGATGCCTGGGCCATGGTAAATGTAATATGTTTGCTGTGGTTGTTGGGAGTTTTCCCGACAACCATCCATCTTAATCCTGGAGGTAGCTACAACCATTATGACAATTTCCTTGTTTTATGTTATAGCAGTGGATTTCACTAATATATGCCCTTTTGGCCCTTTCAAAATTTTTGTAAGTAACTTTCTCCTTGGAATTCCCAAGTAGTTTCTGTTTTCCAGAATGAATTGTCTGAACCAAATTCTGGCACATAGTGGGCACTGAATAGATATTTTATAGTAGTTCCCCCTTATCTATGCTTTTCCTTTTCATAGTTTCAGTTATTTACAGTCAGCTGTAGTCTGAATATAAAATAGAAAATATTATGGACTATTAAGTGGCAAATATCATAAATAAATTATTTGTAAGCCTTATTTATTTATTTTTTAGTTCTTAAGTTTTAAATTACATGCTATTCTGAGTAGTGGGATGAAATCTTGTACCATCCAGCTCCATCCTGGCTAGGACAAGAAGCATCCCTTTGTCCAGTGTATCCACACTGTATATAGGCAACCTGCCCTTCAGTCACTTAGTAGTTATCTTGTTATAAGATTGTATGAGCCAAAATTGTAGTGTTTATTGTCAAGTAATTCTTATTTTACCTAATAATGGCCCCAAAGCACAAGATTATTGATGCTGGATTTTGATATATGCCTTTAAAGAGAAGCTGTAAAGCATTTTCTTTAGTAAAAAGGTGAGTGTCCCACTTAAAAAAAGAAAAAAATTGTATGATGAGTTTGTAAAGATCTATAGCAGGAATGAATCTTCTATCTGTGAAATTGTGAAGAAGGAAGAAGAAATTTGTGCTAGCTTTGCTGTCATGACTCAAGCTGCAAAAGTTAGGGCCACAGCATGTGATAAATGTTTAGTTAATATGGAAAAGGCATTGAATTTGTGCATGTATGTATAGGAAAAAGCATGCTATAATTAGGTTTGGGACCCTCCAAAGTTTCAGACATCCATTGACTTGAATGAATGGACAAACATTGATATAAGGAAGTGACTGGTCTAGAATCAATCTATATTGAATACAAAGAAGCATTCTCAGATGTTAGAAATAGTGACCTCAGCTGGGTGTGGTGGCACACGCCTGTAATCCCAGTGGCTGGGGAGGCAGAGACAGGAGGATCGCAAGTTCAAGACCAGAGGCAGTTTGTGTAATTTAGTGAGACCCTGTCTCAAAAACTCAAAAAAAAAAAAAAAAAAAAAAAAAAAAAAGAAAAAAAAGAAACAAAAAAAGAAACAATGACCTCCATCATTTCTATCTTGGGAGTTTGTTAAGATCATAGTGAAGAGGGCCAGGAACAGACTTCAGACCCATTTTATAGAGTATTTAGCATATTACACGTGTATATTCACATTTCAGAAAACACTATATAGTTTATTCCATAATGTGAGTTTTATCTATTCTTTTGTGTGTGTGTGTGTGTGTGTGTGTGTGTGTGTGGTACTGGGCGTTGAACCCATGGCCTTGTACTTGCCCTGAGCTGCACCTCCAGCCCATTTTTTTACTTTTTTTGAGACAGGGTCTTGCTAAGTTACATAGACTGCCTCTGGTCTTGAACTTGCGATCCTCCTGCCTCTGCCTCCAGAGCCACTGGGATTACAGGCTTGCACCACCATGCCTGGCTAAGTTTCATCTATTCTCATGTTAGGCATTTTAAAAGTAAATATTCAGATTCCAAAGAACTCCATCAGACATTGATAAGGAAAGAGGAGTCAGAACTGGGAAGACCTGAGACCTGCAGTCAATGTTCTGGGTCAGAGTGGGTGGGTCATGGGCCCAGCTCTTTAAATAAACAGTGCTTGGTATAAGCCAGGCTCTGTGCTTTGTACTCCTTGTGCATCATCTCATCAAATCGTGCCAATAATCCATGAGGATTATCACCTCCCCATTTTATAGATGAGGAAACAGAGAATTGCTCAAGATCATCCAGCTAAGGCAGAGAAGGATTTGGATTCAAGTCTAAACTTTTGGGGTATCTACCCAGCTCTCTATATGTGTGGAAATCATCAGGAATTGGGACAGGGAAGTATTAGACAAAGAGTGTCTAGGATTTAAGCATTTTTGGGAATGGTAGAGGCAGTAACAAGGAAGTCTGTGACTATGACTGGAAGTAAAAAAGGGGGTATGGTCTGATGGCACAACTTCATAGAGGCAGTTAGTCAAATACATGAAAAGAAGTGATCTGAAAGAGGCAATAAGGAGCAAAGAGGACATATGCCTCACCTCCCAGGCTCAGTGGTTAAAGGGCTGCAGGAACAGCCTTGATCAAATCTTGAACAGATTTGATGTGTTAGATACTAATGATCAAAGACTGGATAAACTGTGGCATAACATCAAAGACATTATTTATGAGGAAAGCAAAAGATTATCAAAAAGACAGGAAAAAAAAGAAAAGACCAAATTACATGTCAAAAGAGACTTTGAAACTTGCCCTTGAATATTGAGCATCTAAAGTACAGGAAAACCATGACAAAGTTAAAGAACTAAACAGAAGGTCTCAAAGGGCAGCTCAAGAAGACAAAATCAAATATAATAATGACATGTGCAAAGAGCTGGAGATAGAAAACCAATGGGGAAGAACATGCTCTATTTTTCTCAAAGCTTAAGGAATTAAAGAAAAAATTCCAGCTTCCAGTGGCAAAAGTGAAGGGTTCTACAGGGAAAATATTAAATGACGCAGGAACATCAAAAGAAGATGGAAGGAATACACAGAGTCATTATACCAAAAATAATTGGTGGATAACCAAACACTTCAAGAGGTTGCACATGATCAGGAACCAATGGTACTGAAGGATGAAGTAGAAGCTGCCTTAAAGGAATTGGTGAAACACAAGACTCCAGAAACTGATAGGATACCAATAGAGATGTTTCAACAGATGCAGCACTGAAGGTGCTATTTGTTTATGCCAAGAGATTGGGAAAACAGCTACCTGGCCAAGTGACTGGAAGAGATCCATATTTGTGCCTATTCATGAGAAAGGGGATCCAGTCAAATAAGGAAATTATCAAACAATGTCATTAATATCTCATGCAAGTAAAATTTTGTTAAAGATCAAAAATGACTGCAGCAGTATATAAACAGGGAACTGCCAGAAAATCAAACTTGATTCAGAAGAGGGCATGGAACCAGGGACATTATTGCTGATGTCGGATATTAGCTGAAAGCAGAGAATACAGAAAGATGTCTATGCTATATTGACTATGTAAAGGCATTTGACTGTGTGGCTCATAACAAATTATGGATAACATTACAAAGAATGTGAATACAAGAGCACTTAATTGTATGCATGAGGAATGTGTACATGGATTAGGAGGCAGTTGTTCAAACAGAAAGAGGAAACTGTTTGGTTTAATGTCATGAAATGTGTGCCTTACAGCTGTATCCTTTCACCATGCCTCTTTAATCTCTATGTGGAGCAAATAATCTGAGAAACTGGACTTTATGAAGAAAAGTGTGGCATCAGGATTGGAGGAAAATGCATTAAAAATCTGCATTGTGCAGATGACACAACTTTGCTTAAAGTGAAGAGGATTTGAAACATTTATTGAGGAAGAAGAACATTACCTTCCATATGGATTGCACCTCAACATCTACAAGACAAAAATTCTTACAACTGGGTCAGTAAGCAACTTCATTATAAATGGAGAAAAGATTGAGGTTGTCCAAGATTTTGCTTTACTTGTTTCTACTATCAACACCCATGGAAGCAGCAGTGAAGAAATAAAAAGATGCATTGCATTGGGAAAATCTGTTGCAAAAGACCTTGTTAAAATGTTGAAAAGTAAAGATGGCATAATGAAGACAAAGGTGTGCCTGACTCATGCCGTGATATTTTCAGTCACATCATATGGATGTCAAAGCTGGACACTGAATAAAAAAACAGGAGAAGAATTAATGCTTTTGAATTATGGTGCTGGAGATGAATATTGAATATACCATGGAATGGCAAAAGAACCAACAGATCCATCCTAGAAGAGGAGCAACCAGAGTGCTCCTTGGAAGCAAGGATAGCTAGACTGCATCTTATGTACTTTGGATATGTCAGAAGGGACCAATCTCTGGAGAAGGACATCATGTTTGGGAGAGTGGTGTGTTAACCAAAACAACAAGATCCTCAACTAGATGGATTGACATAGTGGCTGCCACAAGGGACTTAAACATAAAAAAGGTTGTGTGCCTGGCACAGAATCAGGGATTGTTTTATTCTGTTGAATAGAGTCACTATAAGTCAGACCCAAGTTGGTGGCACCTAACACCAACTACAACCCATCTCATAATTCTCCATGCTTTCTCTAGGACCTGTTACCTCTTCCCTCTGATTCTTGGGATCCAGCCACCATAGGCAGGTCCTATGTATTTAGCAAGAATAAAGAGAAGACCTAATGTTCCTGAAGGTCCCTTCCCAACCCTCACAGCCTCACCTTAACCATCTGCCTTAGAGGTTATCCACACTAATCTCAGCATGCCCTTTATCCCTTTTTGTTAGTCACTATGCAGTCCCCAAACTCCCAGAGTCTCCTTCTTTCCCTTACCTTCAATCCTCATTTGGCTCTGTAGGTTCCTCAGTATGACTTCTACCCTTTCCTCTCCATACTGTTGAAAACCTTTCACTGTGTTTTCTATGGTTAGTCCTCAGCAGAATATAATAGATGCTCACTCTTGTCCCATATGTTCCTCCTTCACCTCTTTCCATGGTAGGAACCTAGCTTTATTCAGAGAAAGTTGCTCTTCTGCAGTCCTCTTAAATGGTGGCTGTTTTTGTTCCTGCAGCCCTTTAACCACTGAGCCTGGGAGGTGGGGCATATGTCCTCTTTGCTCCTTATTGCCTCTTTCAGATCACTTCTTTTCATGTATTTGACTAACTGCCTCTATGAAGTTGTGCCATCAGACCATACCCCCTTTTTTACTTCCAGTCATAGTCACAGACTTCCTTGTTACTGCCTCTACCATTCCCAAAAATGCTTAAATCCTAGACACTCTTTGTCTAATACTTCCCTGTCCCAATTCCTGATGATTTCCACACATATAGAGATGATCTTTCTTTTAGCCTCATTTCCCTGGCCTCCTTTATTTCATCCTATCTCTACCTTTCATTCCCAAGGCCATACATTAGTGCCAATTGTTAAAAATGACTTTATCCCTCCCAATTCTCAAGCATCCTACTTTCTGAATGCTCTCCTACCTTTCCAGCTCACTCTGCTTTGGGTGGTGTCATTGCATGATCTCATGAGAGAAGGCTGTTCTGTATTGGCAAAGGGTAGGGGCTTAGAGGGCTCAGAGAAAATGAAATTCAAGGTTTTCAAGCTTGTCTACATGAATGTCTTCATTCATTGCATCAGGGTCCCACTCTTTACCTGTCATGACACCTGTGGGATTTTGCATTCATCTACTTTGAGGATTTTCCCCTTAATAATCAGATCCTGGGCCCAATTTTCAGCACAACCTGCCTTGTGGCAGCAGGTCATGGGTTTTCTTTGGCAAGCATGCATTAAGTTGGCAATTAACTTCCCTGGGCCCACCATTTTTATTTTTGTAAGGCTTTCAAGATTATTAACAGCAACTAACCCTCACCACCATTCTTATAATGTCCTCCAAACTGATTATACACCATAGCCTCTGGATAGCCCAGTGCCTCAGCTTCCTTCTAGTGTCAGGCCTTTCATCACTGGGACAAATGCCTGAGAGAAACAATTTGAGGGGGAAAGATTTATTGTGGCTCACAGTTTCAGAGATTTTGGTCCATTGCTGTGAGGCAGAGCAACACAGTAGAGATGGTATGGTGGAAGAGAGCTTCTCACTTCATTGTAGCCAGGAAGCAGAGAGGGAAACAGGAAGGGGCCAGGGCAAAATATAGCCCCCAAGGACACACCCTCCAGTGACCTACTTCCTCTAGATAGGCCCCACCGACTAAAGTTTCCAGCACCTCCCAAAATAGTGCCACTGACTAGTGACCAAGCCTTTAACATATGAGCCTGTTGGGGACATTTCGTTTTCAAACTGTAACATGCCTGTACCTCATCTCATTAACCGCAGGTTCAGGTTTAGTATTTGTGAAGCCCTGCATTCCAAAGGTTGTCATACTCCACTTTTTACCAGGAATGAGGTAGTTCCCTACTGTCTTCAGATGGGTGGAAAATCCAACTCCTAAATCCCATCTTGAGGAGCTGCTCTCTATGGTCATGCCCAGTACCAACTACATTATCCCTGGTTCCAAGGAAACAGTCTTGAGGCAATAGCTCGTATGATCACATTAATGGAGAGTGTGGTCCCAGAGCAGGAACAGTGAGGGCAATGGGGAGTCAGGCAGGGAGAGATGGAGCTGTGTTAGTAAATAATTTTGTGATAAGTGTAGTTGACTGAGATTTCACCTTACACTAGTAAGAATGGCCAAGATCAATAAAACAAATAACAACAAATGCTGGTGAGGTTGCAGAGAAAAGGGAACACTCTTACATTGCTGGTGGAGCTGTATATTGGTCCAACCACTGTGGAAGTCAATATGGAGGTATCTTAAAAAACTAAAAATTGATCTACCGTATGACCCAGCTATAACACTATTGGGAATTTATCTAAAAGGAGATGTGTCATCATACCACAGAGACATCTGCGTCTCCATGTTCAATGCAGCACTTTTCACAATGGCAAGGATATGCAATCAACCAAAGTGCCCATCAACAGAAGCATGGATAAAAAAAACTATGGTACGTATACACAATGGAATACTACTCAGCAATCAAAAAATGGAATAATGCCATTTGCAGCAAAATGGATGGAATTGGAAAAATTATTTTAAGTGAATGAACACAAACTCAGAAAGAGAAATACCACATGTTCTCACTCATATGTGGGAGCTGAATCAAAATTATAAGAAGGAAAAAATCCTATGCAGAGGTCAGAACATAATTTAAAAAAAGCTAAGAATGTTATTATTATAGATGGTCTAGAAAATTTATGTAATATTTCTGACAATGTAAAAAGAAAGTTCACTACAGAAAAAGTTTCTATCTTAAACAGAACTGGAACCCAAGGATATATAGAAAAATATTATCATAAAAAGACAAGCAAATGGACAAGTCTTTGGTGGTGGGGGACAGGGGAAGGAAGTGCACAAGAGGGTAAGTGGGAACTTATATGTTTAATGTACAACAAAATGCATATATGTACAACATATGTTTAATGTACAACAAAATGTCACAATGAAAAGCATGTCAGAATGAATCACATTAAGGTGTACATTAAAAATTTCCAATAAAAAAAGTAAGTGTAGTTGAAGGCTTGATCTCAGCATATCTTCTGGGTCCATGACTAGCAATGCTCTATCTAAAAGATGGGTGAAGAGCTAGGGGGAACAAGGTGTAGAGGGAGCTTATCTTCAGATTTTCCCTTATCACCCATGAAAGTTTACTCTATGGTGTGTCAAGTCTCCTGCACTTCTGGGTGGTGTCATTCACTCCTCTAGGGAGCCTGAAGAAATCAGAAATCACATGTTCTGGTATAATGTTTCTGGGTGGAGTAGTACAGGGGGTATCCAGAGGCCCTGGAGGGGTCTCAGGCTGGAGAACTGTGGAGTCTCCAAAGCTGTGGCTGGGGTGTGGCTCATGTGGCAGGCACTGAGGCAAAACAAGTCAAAGGTACTAGTGACCAGGAAGGGGGCCCAAAGGATTAGAGGTCCTGCATGCGACATCCTGTGAGAGGAAGGTCAGATTATACCATTCTCTGGCTCAGAGACCCCAGGATCTCTCACCTCCCCAGGTCCCACAGTCCCTGTGCAGCATGGGCCCCCTTATGTCTGTAACCTGTGCTCCTGTCATAGTTAGGGTTAGTTTTTATCCAGCAGTGCTGAACACCCTGCCTTTCCTTAGCTCATTACATCCTCCCACCCCAGGGTCTTGGTACCTGCCTCTCTCTCTCTCTGCCTGTAGCACCCTCTCCTCCCATACCTGGCTACCTGTCTCCTTAATTTCCTTCAAGTTTCCTGTTAGTGAAGAAGGGAAAATGTAAATAGTACAAAGAAGGAGGGAGGGGACTAGCAAAGGGAAGCCAAGATTGTGGAAAGTGGATGGGAAGGAGAAACAATGTAAAGGGATAAAGGGGAGAGGATAATCTCAAGGTAAACAATGCAACTTCATGAGTATATGGGAAAAATAGGGGAATATTACCCCTAAATGCATGAGTTTTACTACATATTAATCAAAAGGTTCCATCAACCTTGTAAGTTGATAAAAGTGTAACCAAAAGTGATGTAGCAGTACACAGTGGAAAAAGCAAATGCTGTATTACTCTGTACTTCACCAGCATTTACTGAAGGGAAGAAAAAGGGAAAAAATTTCCTTCAAGTTTCCTGTTAAGCCTCACTTTATTTGGGGGGCCTTTCTCAGGTCACCTTATATAAAAGAGTAATTTATTCCCTGTCCCCACCCAGAACTCTGTCCCTTTGCCCTGCATTTTGCGGTCCTGAAGACTGGTGCATGACGTCTGTTATTTCCTCTCTCCCCTGAACTAGACCTGCCTGCACTCTCTGGAGGCAGAGCCTTCTGGTTGCCCGCTTTCCTAGAAAGTACTTGGTACACAGTAGACATTCCATAAATTTTACTGAATGAATGATTTAAATAAATCAGTGACTATTACACAATCCCCATGCCCTGGACCATGCTGTTAGATCTGAGATGACTCTCTGATCCAAGCTGGGCCCATCAGATTTTCTCTCCGGGGGACTGGGAATTGGGAATTGGGCTTGGGAGCTGGTAAGGCTATGAGGGGGCAGAAATTCGAGCCTGTGGACTCAGGGTGGAGTGGGTCTGCAGAGACAGGAGCCTTAAGGAGCCCTGCAGAGAACAGAGAGAGGCTGATGCTGGCTCTATCCCCTCTTGGGGGCCAGAAGACACTCCAGGATCTTGTTATAAACCCTTCCTTTCTGCTTACACTAACTGGAGTGGTTTTATTTTTACTTGCAATTAAATGTTTAGATACTAACACTACCATTTATTGAATATTACAATGTGCTATCCTGAGCCTTATCATGCTTTGTGAGTTGGAAGCAGGTCACTTCCTGCAGAGTCCTCCCTCCCCCCACAGGACCACTGGGTCCCTTGAGGTAACCCAGGGCTCTGGTTGCAGGAGCCTTCCCTGATTTCCAAGGCTGCAGCTCTGAGGCTGCCCTGCGGCCTCTTCCTAGCACCCAGGGGGTGCCCCAGCTGCGCCAGTGCCCCAGGCCTCTCTTCTTCACCCTGGCACATGGTGCACCCCCACTCCGGCTGTCACCACGGGCTCTCTGCTCCTTGCCACCTCAGTGCCTGAGGCTCAAGGCTCTGGTCTGGGCCTCAGCACAGCTCTCTCTGACCCCTGCATCTGCCTTCTCCCCCAGCTTTCTGAGCCTGTGAGGCCCCTCCCCCCAGGCATGACCCCAGAGCGCAGCATCTATTGTCCTCCTGCATCCCAGCCTACCCCCAGCCCAACCTGACAGCTCCTTATTACAGATGCACATTTACAAACAGCTCATTTACATAGAGCACAAGGAAACTGCTTCTGTCTTCAGAAAAAGAGGAGACTCCCGGTCACTCAGAACAGGCGACCCTGAGAGGAGGGGCCTCCCGCCCTTCCTCCCTCTCCCTAGGCAGCTCTGAATGGGGCACTAGGCCAGGGGTCAGGGATTTGGTGGAAAGGGGGACTTCAGATGAAGCAAAAAAGAAGTGGGGTGTTGGGCCTGCAGGTGCTATTTAGTTTCTGTACTTATTTGTTTTTAGAGCAATTTTAATTCTTACTACAAATATCATTAGGAAATCTTTAGGACCTGTTTTTATTTTTGTATGTTTTATTTTTTGTTGTATGTGGGGGTTGAACCCAGGGCCTCTCACATACTTTGCAAGTACTCTGACACTGGGCTGTACCCCCAGTCCATTTTAAATTAAATTAATTAATTAATTAATTAATTAATTAATTTTTTTGAGACAAGGCGTCACTATGTTACACAGGCTGCCTCTGGCCTCCAACTTGTAATCCTCCTGAGTACCTGGGATTAGAGGCGTGAGCCACCATGCCTGGCTTTTAGGAGCTGTTTTAAAAATTCTGCCTAGTCTCCAGCGTTCACTGTTACCCCATCTTCCCACCTCTCTCTCTTTCTGCCTATCTCCCTCTCTTTCTCTCTCTTGCATGTGTGTACTCGCTCGGGCATGCGCGCATGGGTGCACACACACACACACACACACACACACACCCATACCTCACAGCAGCCAGTTTTTATTTCAAAGGCTAGCACTCATGGGACAGAAAAGCAGGGTGCTGTGGGGAAATGGAGGCTTGGAGTCAAGAAGCCTCATCTTTCAATCCTGGCTTCACCCTCTTCAAGCCGCTGATGTGGGACATGCTGACTTTTGGCAAGAGACTCTGTTGGGGGCTCAGTTTCTTCACTGGAAAAATGGAGGGAGTAAAGATTAAGTGTGTGCACGTAAAGCACCTACAGAGCTGGCTGGACAAGGAAAGACCCAAAAGAGGTGGTTATTATTGGGGTTTAGGAACCAGAAAAACTCAGCCACAGGCCCCATTCTGGCCTCCTCCCCATCTGTCCAGTCTAGCCATATCTTGATCTTCACTCTGGCTCCAGACAGAGGAGACAGGCTATTTGTTCCTCTGTTTTTGTCTTGTCTCATTCTTCTCTGGAAGTGGCCCCTGGCTTCTTATTCTGTTCATTATTAATTAATCCCCTCTCCCATGAGGACAGGGGCCATGGTGAGGTAGGAGATGAGCAGGGCTGAGACACCACAATGCAACAGTGCTGAACATGTTACCGTGAGCCTGGTATTACACTAAGCTAGGCGTATTGGTTATCTGACTTAATCACACTCTTTGTGCACTCATGGCAGGCATTTCTAGCTGAACCCTGCAAAGTTCTCAGAACCTGTGCTGTGGTCCATTAGTGATGTCTGCCATGGGCGAAGCTATGGAATGTCAAGGCTCCATTTGTCTTCTCAGTTGAGTGCAACTGGAAATAAGAAGGTGGGACTCTGAGCTCAAGATGGGGTTCAAGTGGGCTTCCTGAGGAAGTGGCTCCTAAGTGGGCATTTGTAGAATGGGTGAGTAGAGGATGGTCAATTGAAAAAGGATTGGTAAGATGCTCTGGACAGGGATATAGCAGAGGTGCATGATGTGAAACACCATGGTGGACAGATAAGTATTACTGAGGCAGAGAGAGATGAAAGATGAAGCAGGCAAGAAGGCAAATTAGCACATATATAGCATTTAGAACACATAGTAAGTGCTCAATAAAGAGTAGTTGTCATTATTATACTATTATTACTAGAGAGTTTCAATATATGTTTGTTGGCTAATGGGCAGAGTGGGCAAGGCCCCTTAAGCACCTAGTGGATACTGCTCGGTAAATCCCTAGTTGACTTATTGGCAGACTGATCAATAATCAATCGACTCAGGGAGAGTCCAGACACAGCCAATGACAATGTGTCAGGATAAAGACACAGTGGTAGTATAACACCCTACCCCAAGTCCAAATTCAGGCAAACTGCTTTTTCATCCTCTGGGGAGGGACTCCTCATTTCTCTGGCCCACTAGAAGCCTACCTGCAATAGGATCTGATTCTGGTGGCCTGTCTTTGTGGCTCACCTGTGTCCTCTTCTCCACATCTTGGAGACAGGGCTGTTCCCAGGAGGAGCAAAGGTTGCTGAGCAGAGAGAAAGACAGAGAGAAGGTTCTGTTCACCCCATCTCCGAAGGTCCTGATGCTTCCTTGGGGGAGGCATTAAGAAAATGCTTGGGTGGGGCTGGGTGGTCCTCGCCATGATTGCTAGGGCCTGAAGAATTGGACTGACTGGTACCAGCTATGTGAGGACTGGGCTTTTCAGCAGGGCTGTGATGGAGGGGCAAAGGGAAACAAACACCAGCTGAGCCTCACTGCCCTAACCCATCTCCTCTCCACCCCTACTCCAGGGGCTTAGAGCTCCCGTCTCCCCAGTGGGTAGCTAGGATGTGGATGTCCCCCTCCTTGCTGCAGCTGAAGGGCTCAATCTAGGATAGCTCCTCATGTTGTTAGTTTCTGCCTCCTCTGCCCACTGTCCCAGGGGCTCTTCGGAAACTCTGAGCTAAGTGCTCCCCATCAGAGCTAGGGCAGACCTGCACCCCGTTCTCCATATTGCTTCCTAACTTTATAGGATGGAGCGGCTGGGCCACCCCATCCTCCCCTCTGCTCTTCTGCACAGGATGAATTTCCATCTCCTTCCTGCCCCCCTCAGGATGGCTGTCCCTGCCCAGCCCCCCTCAAGCCTAATTGAAGAGGCTCCGCCCGGCAGAGAAGATGAAAGCTTTATCTTCCAAGTCCATCCCTGAGCGTGTTAAGATGATGGATGAGTTTCCAGACCCGCTTGCTCCTCCCAGTAGCATTAACAAAATTGCCTTTCAGGCTCCCAACTTCCACGTCAAGATGGGCTGCGGTGGAGACGGGAGACCCAAGCTTTGGCACTCGACGGTGAGCATTAAAATCATTTAAATGCTGCATTTAGGGTTTGCGTTCCCTGTGTGCGAGTGAGTCCCATTGGTGGCATTGGAAGAAGGTGAATGATGTTTGTTAAAAAGCTCTTTGGTGCAGTCTGATTGACCATTAGGAATGCTGAGGTGGAGCTCGGGTACATGGGCCCAGCTTCTGCGGCTGGATGGGACTTGTTGGAGACACTGTCATTGTCAGCCCTATTGGGTCACTGCCAAGTCTCTTCCTTTAGGTCAGAGATAACATGGGGAGAGAGTTCTGAGTTGGAATCACACTTTTGTAGCTTGATTGCTGATTGAGCTCCGCAAACTATTTTCCCTTTGCCTTCAGCATCCTGAGCTATGGCATAAGGGTGTAGCTAGCTGGTACAGGTTGAATTGTGTCTTCCTAAAATTCATTTGAAGTCCTAGCCCCCAGTATCTCAGAACATGTCCTTATTAGATACAGTCTTTACAGAGGTAATCAAGTTAAAATGAGAATCTTAGTGGAGGCACTAATCCAGTGTGACTGGTGTCCTCATAAAAAGGGAAAATTTGGAGATACACATACACAGATACAGACATGCAGGAGGAGAACCCCATGTGAAGATAAAGGCAGAAATTGGGATGATGTGCTATAAGCTAAGGATTGTCCAAGATTCTAGAAAATACCAGAAGCTAGGGGAGAGGCCTGGTAGCAGTCTTGCCAACACTTTGATCTTGACCCTCCAGTCTCCAGAACTGTGAGACAATGAATTTCTGTTGCTTAAGCCACCCAGCCTATAGCTGTAGCACTGTGGCATCAGATCCCATCAGATCTCGGAAGCTAAGCAGGGTTGGGCCTGGTTAGTACTTGTATGGGAGACGACCTGGGAACACCAGGTGCTGTAGGCTGGGAGAAGGACCTGGCAACTCACTCCTAAAAATCAATCCGCCATTGAAAACCCTATGAATAGCAGAAAAGCAGTAATAATACTGTTTCACCTGTTGTATGTAGGGTCACTATGAGTCAGATACCTACTTGACAGAACCTAAAAACAATAAGTCACTCAGTCTGGGGGCTTTGTTGTTATAGTTCTAGGAAAGTAGTACACTAGCTGAAGCCACACCCACCACCGTGCTCCGTGGGTCCCACTCTAGAATTCAGCATTAGGGACCAGCTGGGACCAGAGCTTCAAACCCACGAAAAATTGGGTTCAAGTTCTGGGTTCAAGTTCAATATGTTAAACTTTAGAGGGTTCAGGTTTGTATTGGGTTCAGGTTTAATTTCTATTTATAGGTAGCAGGGCTTTGAACCGAACCCAAACCCAAACCCTGAACCCGTGCCAGTTCATGAATTTAAAAAAATTTCTGAATCCAAACCTGAACCCGTGCCAGTGAAAAACTGGGTTCCAGTTCAGCTTTTAATTTTTTTCTTTTTTGTATCATTGTTGTTGTTAGGTGTTGTCGAGTTGGATTTGACTCATAGTGACCTTATGTACAACTGAATGAAACACTACCCAACACTATGTCCTGCACAGGAACCTTTTATGTTTGAGCCAATTGTTGTGGCCACTGTGTTTCTTCTCATTTTGAGTAGTGCCACATTAGCAAAAGGAGGTTCCAGGGGCTCTACTCCATTCTCATCATTCAGGTCGACTCCACTTTGAGGAGGCAACTCTTCCCCAGTCATTTCTTGAATGGCTTCCAGTCTGGGGGGTCATTTTCCAGCACTATATTTGACAGTGCTTCTCTGCTATTCTAGGGTTTTCAATGGCTGTTTGTTTCAGGAGTGGGCTGCTGGGTCCTTCTCCCTAGTCTGTCTTAGTCTGGAAGCTCAGCTGAAACCTGTCCAACATGGGTGGCCCTGCTGGTATATCTAAAATACTGGTGGCATAGCTTTTTAGCATCACAGCAATATACAAGCCCCGACAGCATAACAAGCTGGCAGACACAAGGGGGGTTTGTATCATTAGCTATTTAAAAATTGAAAAAAAATTGAAAAAAAATTATTCATCCATCTACACACAGGATTAAAATTTTAAACCTGAACCTAAAGCGAACCTGAATCTTCTAAATTTTAACATCAAATTGCACTCAAACAGGAACCCAATTTTTTGCAGGGTTGAAGCCCTGGCTGGGATAGGACAGCCAGAGTGGGCCAATGCTGCTCTCTTTTGCTCCTGAGAAGCCTGGAGGGTGGAAACAGCAGATGGGACTTTGGAGTAGAAGCCACTGACTATCCTCGTCACTATATGAAAATGGCTAAAGGGGGTTGGGAGCCCGGAAGTTCCTGCTGGTCCTTGGGAAAAAGTTGGGTGGGAAGTAGATGAGTCCAGGTGGAGCTCTGGTGCTGGGATTCCGGCTGTCTGTGATTCAGGATCAGCACTTTGAACCCCTACCTGAGAACCTGAAGCAGGAAGCAAGTGTTTTTGTTTACAAGTAGATGGGAGAAGGTACATGAGCTGAACCAACCTCAGCTTCTTAATCCTCCCAGATCAACTTGTTTTTTCTCCCAGACGAAAATTCTTTTTTGTTTTCTTTTTCCCTTTCTTTACTTTTTCTTCTCTTCTCTTTCTTTCTTTCTTTCTTTCTTTTTTTTTTTTCCAGTGCTCAGGCTTTGAACCCAGGACCTCGTGCATGCTGGGCAAATTCTCTACCAATGAGCCACACTCTTATTCCCTACTTTTTTTTATTTTGCATTTTGAGACAGGGTCTTGCTAAGTTACACAGGGTGCCTCTGGTCTCAAACTCATGATCCTTCAGCCTCAGTCTCCCAAGTCGCTGGGATTACAGGCGTGCACCATGGTGCCCTGCTGAAAATTCTTTTCATTACACAAAAACGTTTCCACTTGAAGCAGTGTATCATAGAAAAATAAAATTATAATCCTCACTCATCCGAATATGTGAAACACAGACCCATTAACACTTCCTCAGCACCCAGCACATTTTGTTAACTGTGTTCTATCAATCCTTCTGACCACTCTATGAACATCTGTACATTCCTATCTCCATTTACAGATGAGGAAAATAGAAACACATTTTCCTGGCTTACCCAAGGTCACATAGACTGTAAGTAGTAGTGCTTGGATTTGAACTTGAGGAGTCTGATTCCATACCCCACAGTGGCCAAGGACAGGTACCTCAGGACCTCACACACATACCACCACATCTTCTCACAAGAGCCTAAGATTTGGGACAAAGGAAAAGAGCTAGGGACCACTGAGCCTCCCAGAAAGAATGAGAGGGCAATCTTGATGTCACTGGAGGCTTGAAAAACTTATGGTGGCTGCAAGATTTCAGTCAGAAGTGGCCTGGCAATCTGCAGGCTGTGTTTATCTGTGGGGCCACCCTGTTTAATCAACAGAAATTTGAGTGGTCCAACAAGGAGCATATTCTCTGTGGGTCCTGGGAGGTGACTGAGAGGGGACAGGAGATGGATGGCCTAGTGGGTGACTTCCTCGCCACCCCTCCCCCTCTGGCAGGTAGCACCAGGTATATTTGGTAAAGCCAGGAGGGAAGGCCAATCAGCCTGAGTGAGCGAGGCCGCGCTGGGGCTGGGGATTGCTTGGGATTGCTCTTGCAATCAGGGCATTTCACACAGCAAATTGTGGTCATTTAGGCTTCTCTACGGCGAGCTTAATTTCAGGCCCAAGCACGGAGGATATTCAGAGACACAATGAGGTAATTTCACATTTTAAAGCAGAGAATGCAGTGTAAATTAGCAGAAAAATCATGACACTTATAAACCCGTTCTAAAGATGTATTGTTCCCTTTTCTTCAGGGAGAAAAAAAATCAGCGTCTATTAAGATTGAATTAACCACTGGAGGAGAATTCCTCAGACGGCCAATTCAGAAGGAGAGATCTATTTTAAACTTGGTCAAAAGGTTTTTGCAGAAAGTGGTGGGAAGAGAGTTCCCGAGCAGAGGCAGGTGTTTTCGCAGCAGGCTCTGTGCCTGGGCAGAGAGGGCAGGGCCCGCTCAGGCCTAGGAGCCCCGGTTGCCCCCTCTGGGTGCAGCTTTGAGTGGCCAACTGCTGAGGTCAGATGCCCCCAGATGAGGATTCAAGTACAAATAGTGCACTTGGGAGGTAAAGGAGGGAGTGGGGATGTGAGCTGCCAAAGGCAAGGCAGACAATAAAAGCAGTGTCAAGGCCAACTACTTCTGTAGGCAGCTGTGGCTTCATCTCACTAGGCGACCCCAGGAGTCAGTGTAGACCATGCACCTTCCAGTTACCTCCTGGAGGGGTGAGGGATATGGAGTATTATGCTGAGTCCCCAAAGCCCTTTGTGGATCGCTGCCTGCCCCTGGTGCTTTTAATTCTTGGCATTACCTTGAAGGTGCAAAGTGGGTCTCAGCAGCTAGAGACAGCCTCAGGCAAGGAAGACAGGTAGAGGGCAGGCAGGCAGGGATTGGTCAAAGTGGCTCAGGGAAGGGGTACAGCATCTGCTGCCCTGTCATTGTATTGTTATCCCTGGACCCCACCCCAAAGGTCTTCCTCAGGGTCTTGTTGTTGTTGTTGTTGTTAGGTGCCGTGGAATTAGTATCCGACTCATAGCGACCCTCTGTACAACAGGGGAAACACTATTGTCAGTGCTTCTCTGCTGTTCATAGGGTTTTCAGTGGCAGATTGATTTTTGGGAGGGGGTTGCCAGGTTCTTCTCCCAGCCTACAGCTTCTGGTGTTCCCAGGCAGTCTCCCATCCAGGTACTGACCAGGCCCGACCCTGCTTAGCTTCCGAGATCTGACAGGATGGGATGCCACAGGGCTATAGCTGCAGGCTATACTGGAATATTAATAACTGTTAAAAAGTTATAGAAGAGTATTTAATAGTATGCATTTCTTTTATTCCAGACATATAGGTGCCATGCCAGCTTTCTGTGTCATTCCAGGAGTCATTCTGAGGAGAAAAGTGCTGTGTTCTGGTCCCACCTCTTTCTTTAGCAACCTGTAACTTTGAGCTCCTTTGTCCCTCTCTCTGGGTCACAATGTCCCCATGCATTTTGGGCTGCCCTTTGATCTGAAGTAATGGCTTAGATAACACAGGGGAAGAGAGAGGGAAGAGAGAGTATAGATAGGGTCATGCTGATTCATTCCTTTTCCCAGTGCCTGACCTAGGCTCCTGGGTCTAGCAGGCCAGGAACCCTTTGCTGAATGGAGGTGGACTTGGGGACTGAGAGGCAGAGCGCTGGCCAGATGGACACATCACATCTTGACCTCCTAGAGGGAGAAGCCACAAGAACCAGGCCCATGAAATGGTCCTGCTCACCCTGTGGGTGCCAGGGAGGTGTGTGTGTACATATGGCAGGGAGATGGCCCTATGCCTGATCTCAGGGTCTGGGGCCCCAAGATCCTTTTTTATTTTTAAAGTGCCATCCATTTTTAAGGAGATTCCATCAGCAAACTGGTGGGTTTATTTCCATATGGCAAACATTTGTGCACGAAACTAACTAGACAGGATACTTTCTCCTTTCTCTAAGCAAACCCTGCCTCCATCTTATCATTCAAGTTAAAATAAGCTGTCTTAATCCACTGAACTTTTCATGAAGAAACCTCCAGTGCCAGAACATTTCTTGGCTTTCCCCCTTCTTTATAATGTTCCCAGGTCATTATTTTTAGGGAAATCAATCTTAATGTTGATCAAAAGATTTTTTAGAGATCCTAGTGATGACGTGCAAGAATTCAGTTCTCAGCAAACACAGGATCTCAGAGCTCATTCCCAGGCCCAAAAGCGGGTGCAGAGGCTGTCAGCTGTCTAGGCTGTGGGTCCCTCCCTAAGGCCACCTGTGCCACCCATCCCCCAGGCCAGCCGCCTCTCAGGGCCTCGTTCAGCCCCCTTGACAGCCAATGGCAGTGAAATGGCTTCTCTGAGAGTCGGCTTTCTACAAAGACAAAAATAATCAGGTTGACCAAAGGGGAAAAAAGGGAAAATTGAGCATTATGAGGGTGATAATTCAGAAAGTGTCAGCCTCAGAATAATTGAATCTGATGACATTTTGTGCTACAGGAAACAATAGCAGCTAGCCCGCTGCCCGTCTGATTCATGTCTGGTTCATGTTTAACAAAACAAGGGCAAGGGTCACACAGCCACGAGCCCCATAAATAACCCGTTAATGGGATTTCCAAACAAGCTGTCCTCAAAGTGGCTTTCCGTCTCACTGAGAGAATATTAAAATGCAAATGGATTCGGGCTGTGTCTTCATAAACAACCGTGTTCATTTAACCTCCGACCTCCCCGCTTAACTGCCCATTCCAGCAATTTGTACGGGCTCCTCGGCCGCCGGCTCCTTCGGTAATTCAGGGAAAGTGCATTAAAGGAAAGGGTTACAATTTGCGATGCTCAGTTAATCACGCTATTGAGATGTTTATGGACAGAATCGCGTTCCTCCTCACACTTGTCTCAGGCCTTCTGCCCCCACCAGCCCAAATGCAGCTGGTTGGTTCCTTTTGTTGTTTGAGAATCTGGTGCGGTGGATACAGCAGCAGTGGGGTCTGGCTGCTTCTCCTGCTAAGCGAGACCCTTCTTCAGGACTCTAATCACCAGCCTGCTCTTCCTTGGATGTTGTTCTGCCTGGGGTCTGGCCAGAGACCCTCAGTTAAATGCTTCTCCCAGTGGATGGTCTCCAGACTCATTGTCCTTTGTGCAATGGTCCAGGCTCTCCCAGGCTGCTGCCTGTCACTCAATATCTTCCTAGGAGCCCTGTGTCTGGTCCCTCTAGGTCTGCCCTGCTCTCCGCCCTGGCACTGGCCTGGTGGAGGGCTGCGGCCTTGACCAGCTCTTTGAGATGCATCTTGACTGAGTGTCTCCTCCTCAGGCACTGGGCATGCCTCCTGACCCTCCGTCCTCCATCCATCTGGCTGCGTGGAAAGATAAGCCTTACACAAAGAGAACAAGGGGTGATGTGAGCCAGGGGCCAGGGCTTGAGGTCTGATGAACAAGCAGGGAGGAGCCAGATGCTGTGTCGGAGGAGGGGCTGTGTCGGTGCCCTGGGTTGCCTGGGCAGATCACGTGTACACTGTACTCCAGTTTTAGAGGACTTTTCATGCAGCTGATTTCAACTCTTGCACTGGGCGCTGAGTCGGGGTTGATGTTAAAGATGAAGACAGTTTAACTCAGAGGGAACAAGTGACTTGCTTGTCACCCAGTGAGTGCAAGGTGGAGTGAGTCCGCTCACCTGGTCTGAAGGAGGCCCCTGCATCTGTGGCTTTTGTCTAGGGAGCAAGGAGGGTCTGCAGGAGCCTGGGCTAAGATCTTCATCCCATCGGGGAGCCAAGAAGGCAAAGCCATGCTGGGGAGGGCCTGTGGGGGTAGAGGAGAGCACAGTGTCACAGTGGCTGGGCTTATGGCCTCCCTCTCCAGAGGTGAGCTGCCCAAATTTCTCTGAATGTTTGCGTGATTTCCCCGGCGAATGTTTCTCTGCTTGGGCTTTTTCTTCCCATCCCTTCCTAAGGAAGGCATGCGGAGGGATCCTCCATAGTTTCTCCAGCTTACTAACGCCGACTTGGGCTCCTAGATGAACAAAATCAGAATTCCCCAACTCCGCCTTGCTTTGCTTGGTCAGCTCCAGTGCGCTTCCAGCCAGACACCCATCTCAGGATGTGTGAGGGCTGGCACTGAGGGCGCCAGCCTGGGAAGAACTGGAGGCTGAGCCACGGGGCCACTTAGGCCTGGCCTGGGGGAGATCATCCTGCCCCCCACCTCCATTTCTTCCCTTCATTCCTCTTTTCTCCCTTCTCAGCCCCTCTCAGTCAAGCTCAGTCCTTCCAGGTTTGGCAAAGAGGGTGGGAGGGTGTCCCACGAGGGAGGGTTGGCCCCGGGGTCCTGCCTCACATTTCCCCCAGGCTTTGCTCTGACATTTTCCTTGTGTGGGAATTTCAGTCTTTTCCTCCCTTTCCCCATTTGTTTTTGTTTCTGTTTCTCTCTGCTTGCTTTGTGGGTTTTCTTGGAACTCTCTTTTTGTCTGCACCATTATCTCCTTCCTTTGGTGTCCTTTTATGCCTCTCTTCTCTGACCCTCCATGTCTGCTCTCTTTCTCTTCCTTAATCTCTCCCATCCCTGTTCTTCTGTCCCTCTGCTGCCTACTCTCGGTCAGCTTCGCCATCTCCTGCACGGCCGCAGGATCCTCCAACAGCTCCACATTTGTTTCTTTGTTTTCAGGTTCACTCCCTTCTCCAGTTTCCTCTCAGCAGCGATTTACCTACAGCGTAAATTAGACCATATCCTTCTCTGCTTTAACATCCTTTAGGGCTCTGCCCTCAGGATTGAGCCCAGACTCCTTGCTGAGACACGCTGGACCGCATCAGATTCTTACCACCTCAGCTCCTCTCTCTTTATGCCCCTGGGCTCTCTTCTATAGTGGGTGCGTGTGCTTCTCTCTCTCTCTCTCTCTCTCTCTCTCATACACACACACACACACACACACACACACACACACGCCACAGCACACAGCCTCTGAGCGAGAGACAGGGGACATAGGGAGAGAGAGGAGAGAGACAGAGAGAGAGAAGGAGATCCGTGCTGGAAGAGGGGTGGTCCTTCTGCTCTCAGCTCTTCTAGCCACCCTTCCATTGCAGGCCGGGGTCACGCATGCAGGGGACTTTCCACCTACCCAGACTATCTGACACTGACGCCTGTGCTTCTACCCTTGACACATGGACATCCTAGAGTGGGAAGGGAGGAAGACTGACCAAGGAGGGAATTTTTTCAAGGGTGGTATGGAAGACAAGAGTCAGAGGCATTAGTGGCCCTGGTAGAAGAGAGGGTGATGTGATAGATCCTGGGAGCAAGATGGGATTAGGAGGGAAGGAAAGGCAGGGAGGGCCGAGTGGGAAGAGGTAGTGGGGAGAAAGAGTTGGGGGTGTTGGTAACACTGAAGAGCAGGTGGTTTGAAAATAAGAGGATGAGGAAGCTGCAGAGCCCAGGGCTCAGCTCAGAGAGAGGGTAGAGAGATTGCCCATTTCAGGGTGTGAGGGTTCTGGGTAATGGTAAAGTACATAGGCCATGGAGCGGTAGCTGAGGGGCAGTACAGGGAGATTACTGGCATGCTGCAAGCCACCTGGAGACCCAGTGGCTTGAAATAACCATCATTTGTTATTGCCCTCAGTTCTAGTACCAGCTGGGAGGTTGTGCTGATTGCGGCCAGGCTGGGCTTACTCATGTGTCCGAGGTGTGCTGGTATGGGTGTGCTGGCTGGTCTCAGACCATTCAGTGTCTAGGGGTGGACTGGCCCTTGGCTGAGCTGCTAGTGGTGACTGACATTGCATCTCATTAACCAGGTTAGCCCCAGATTGAGCATGTGTGTGACATCACTTCTGCCTCATTTCTTCAGTCACTAGTTAGCCCAAAGGCCACTCAACATTGAGAGGAAGAGAAACAGACACCTTATCTTGATGGAAGGAGCCACAAGCAAGAGTGACCATTTTCTGGTGTACTGCAGTAGAGGCCTTGAGAGTCCAGGGATCAGGTAGACAGATCATTGGTCCCAACACTGTGGTCCTAGGAAATGTAGATGGTAGATCCAGGTGCTAAGGTCTTCAAAGAGTGAGAAGCAATGACAAGAGTACTGGAGATGACAGTATCCAGCAGGCCAGTGATGATGGAGGCCTCAGAAGAGCGGCTGTGTGTGTGTGTGTGCACGTGTGGGTAGGAAGTGTAGGTGATGGAGGAGGAAGCCAACTCCGACGGGGTGAAGAGGCTGTGCTGACCCTGGGAAATAGTTCCTGGGACTTTTCAGCTTCGTAGCATTAGCAATTCAGTCCCTTTCTTTTCCCTGCCCCATTCTCGCTACTGGTAACTGACAGAAGGTCACGGCCCATCAAGACGCTGCCCAGGGGAAGGTTGCTACATCAGCTCTTTCTTATTGACCGGACTGTCTTCACTTTCTTTCACTCACCAAGTAATTATTGAGCATCAGTCATGTGCCAGGCTCTGTGTGGGGGACAGGAAAGAAGACACAGTCTCTGTCCTTGGGGAACTTAAAATTTAGACGTGACAGTCAAGGTGCATCTACACACACAGGCACACACACACTCCCCCCCCCCCCCGCATTCATAGATGCTTTGTGAATTAAAATATAGAAGCACTATAAATATAGAAATACCATTTTGTTAATTGAAAGAAACCCCCAAACTTCAAATTTGTCCTGATCGTTTATCTACTTGCCTCAATCATGACAAGCCTGACATTTTTCTAGAATCAAAAAACATTTAAAACAAGTAATCACTGATTGTATTCAATTGTTTATTTGAAATATTCCATATTGAGGCTGACTCTTGAATATGTTTCTGTGCACAAAGGGAGGCTGGAAACCTCTCCCCCTTAAAAGGAAAATACTGTATACAAGAATAACAATAGCCACAGTAACGATAACTTCCACATTGGTGGTGCTCTCAATTCCAAAAGCCCCATCTTGCATTCTTTGTCAGTTATCCATAAATGGCATTTCAAGTTTAGCCTCAGAGGCCCTGGGAGGTTTGTGGCACACAGTGTGGCTAAATCCCTGCTCAAACTGAAGGGCAAGCTCATGGGTTTCTAAGTGCCACCACCTTTAGAGGGTCAGAGTGGCCCTTCTAACAGGAAGAGATGGCCCATCTGCCCTGATCCTATTGCCTTTCCTCAGAGGACCCGAGTGTGTGGCCAGCACTAGCTTCCATGGGGATCTCCCTAGCCAGAGTCATCACTGGGACCCCTGCATGAAGTCAAAGAAAAGTCACTGAATCAAGGACCATTGGAACTGGCTGGAGTTAGGAGACCTCTGAGCCTTGGTTACCATCTAGGAAGTAGTGTTAATAGCGCAGCTGGAAGTGGACACTGTTGGTTGGGATGTTGCCTGTGCTGGTGCCCTACAGATGCTATGATGTGAGGCAGGGTCAAGGCTATTAGTCCTCATCTCCCAAGTGTGATCTTGATGAAAACTTGTGGCTCTGACCTGTTGGTCCATGGCATCTTCTCCCTTCTTCATCACTGGAGACTTTGGCCAGGTCTGTCACTCCATCCTTTCTGGAGGTGCCAGGGTACTCTAAGCACCTCTATCCAAGTGCCAGGGAACTTCAGATCAAACCCATGGGCATGCCTAGAGCCCTCTCATTCATCCCCTTGGCCAACAGTACTGCTCTGGGTTAGGTCAAGTGCTATGCTGGGGAGAGCGGTGAATTGGACATACTCCTGCCTGTGCAGAGCTCACAGTTTGCGTGGGGAGACAGACAAGACAATAGATAACCCCAATACAAAATGACGCACAAAGAATGTAAGGAGGTAAACCAGGCGCAGTGGCACACGCCTCTAATCCCAGCAACTCAGGAGGCAGAGGCTGGAGGATCAAAAGTCTGAGACCAGAGTCAGTCTGCAGAATTTAGTGAGACCCTGTCTCAAAAACTAAAAAAATGGGCTGGGGGTGCAGCTCAGTGGTACAGCACTTGCAAAGCATGCAAACTTGAGGCCCTGGGTTCAACCCCTAGTACCACAAAAAATAAACAAAAACAACAACAACAAAAACAAAGCAAAACAAAAGAATGAAAGGAGAACATGAAAAGGCCTTCTGCAGAAACCAGGGAGGGCCTCAGTTGGATAGGAATTTGCTGGGCTGCAAAAGTGGGGAAGGGCGTGTTAGGTACAGCTGCCTGCACGTGGGCAGAAGGATTGAAGCAGAGGTGGTGTGCTTCAGGAATGGGCTGGAGCAGAAGCTACACAAGGGAGGGATAGAGAAAAGACCAAAGTAGGTAGGAGTTGGCTGACATGGGGCCATCATGAGGCTGGCTAAGCTGTGCGGGTTTTACCCTGGAGGTAATGGGAGCCCTTGAACAGACTTTTAGGGAACATCCAGAATAGGCCAGGCATATTCAATGTGATTGTTTTGCCCATAAAATGGCTGTAGCAATGTGAAAGTTGCTATTTGTTTTCTGTAATTTCATTGTGTAACTCCCAGGCACACCCATCTCCTCCCTGATCCCCTGGTCTCTCCCATCTTTTCTCAATCTCTTCCCTCCCACAGCCTTCAGGCTCCAAGGTAGGATGAATGTGTGGGATGTTTATCATACCTCTTATTTGGTAACAACAAAGAGAGCAATGGCTGATGATTTGTTTCATAAGCCACATCAAAAACCCTGCTTACCATTGCTTCGTAAAAACCCGTGAGTCTAAGTATCATGGGGTGAGTCCCTGCACCACAGCAGTTGCTGAAGACGGAGAGGAGTAAGTGTGGTCCCTCTCAGGTAGCTTCTGCTTAATAAGGGGGACAGACAAGGATGCTCATCATTTCATCCAGTGTTTTAGGAGTCGGACAAAGGTGGGAAGAGGGGATTGGGTGGCACCAAGAAAGAGAACCCAGCCCAGCGGAGGGAGGAGGGGCATTTTGGAAGCGTCTTAGGTCAGATTTCCTGAAGATGGACTCAAGCTGCAGATGTGCGCAGGGCAAGATTCCAGGGGAGTGTTCTGGGGACCCACACCTACAATGAGGTGAGGGAAGCAGGCAGGCCGGGAGAGGTTTCATTGCTAGGCAGTTATACCAGAGGCCTTAGTGATCCCATATGGAGCGCTGGAGCTGAGAAGGCCAGAGGTGTCCAGAGCTGAAGCAAAGGATCTGGGCCTCCATACCTCACATCAGCCAGTCCCTCTATGGAGGTGGCTCAGGGGTCGGGGTATAACCTTGAAGGAGGCCTTGCTTCCTGTAGTTGACGAATGAGTGCTGCTGTAGTTTGGATTGTGAATGTCCCCCAGAGGCCCAAGTATTAAAAGTTTGGTCCCCAGGGTGGTGGAAATTAGGTGGTGGAAGTTTAAGAGGTGGAGCCCAGTGGGAGGTCTTTAGGTCATTCCAAGTGTGCCCTCAAAGAGGATTATGAGACCCCGGCCCCTTCTTTTCTTTTTCTTTCTAGCCATAAGAGAGGTGGTTTTGCTTCATGGCCATCTGTCCTCCACCCCCTAGAGGCCTAAAATTCTTGCAGGGCCTCATTTGACAAAACCATCTTCAGCAATGAGGAGTCAGAAAATGGTTACAATTTAATCTGTCCTCTAGGCTCATGGTGGTGTTCAATGAAGGGGGCAAGACCAGCAGAAGGGAGAATAGGAGATTTTTGCACTGATTATAAGCATTGGTGATATGGTGGAAGAGAAGTAAGATAAGGAAACATCTAGGGGGTAGAACTGATCCAATTAGTGACAAACTGATGTGAGGTTTACCCTGCTGACCATATGACTATTAACTCATTCATGGGTTACAAAAACCCATGAGGTAGGACTTATTATTACCTCCATTTTGCAGATGTGGAAATGGAGGGCTGGATAAATTAAGTACCCTTCTGTGTTCACATAGCTCTTAAGTGGCAGAGCCTGGATCCAAACCCAGACTTTCTTGCTTCTCAATTTCTGGCTCAGTCAATTGGATCAATGATTGTAGTGTTGTGAGAGCTGATACGAGGAAGAGCCAGTGGACAGGATTATAGTGACATTTGCTTTGGACATGTTGATCCTGTGATCCCTATAGGCCAATGAATAGAGATATTCAAAGGGCAGCTGGCTACATGGGGGTAGCTGAGATGAGAACTGGCTGGAGTGAGTGAGGTGGGCCAGCATCCGGAGGAGACCAGTGAAGACATGGATGATGAACTCACTGAGGGAGAAGACTCACAGTGAGAAGACAACACAACATGGAAGGGAGAGGAAGGTGGACAGCGAAGAGAAAGGCAAAGGAAGACAGGCCTAGGCTGCCAGGATGGACTGGGAGGTCCTGGAAGAAACCAGCAGACTTGTCATGAGGCCCGAGAAGGAGATTGTGCTAAGCAAATTGGAAGTGTCAGCTGCTATCAAAAGGCCCTCTACCATAAGGATTTAGAGCTGAGCTCTGTTCACGGAGGCAGAGACCAGACTCCCCCAAGCTCCCACTGCCATGCAGAAAACAGAAGCCTAAAGCTCAGATCTAAACATAGACTTCCTTACCATCCCCTAGCAGAAGAAGTGGAGGGCTTTCATCAGGGATGTGCAAATCAAAGCAACAGTGAGAGTCCATCTCATCCCAGCCAGAATGACTATCATCAAGAAAACAAGCAGCAAAAATGCTGGCAAGAATGCAAGGGAAAGGGAACCCTTATACACTGTTGGCTAGAATGCAAATTAGTCCATCCACTATGGAAAAAGCATATGAGAAGAACTACCATGTGATCTAGCCCTATCACTCCTACATATATACCTCAAGGAAACAAAGTGAGCATACTATCGAGATACCTGCACACTCACATTTATCGCAGTACTATTCACAATAGCCAAGCTATGGAAGCAACCTAAGTGCTTGTCAACAGACAAATGGATAAAGTATGACATACATATATATATGTGTGTATATACACACACACATATACACAGGCTGGGGTTTAACTCAGATGGTAGAGTGCTGCTCTGTGCTCTCTGAGGCCCTGGGTTCGATCCCTAGAACCACAAAAATGGAGGAAGGACGTGACAATCCATTCCCAAAGCAATTTCAAAAAACAATCAGCCATTGAAAACCTTATGAATACCAGAGAAGCACTGACGTAGTGCCAGGCATGGCACAGTGTTGGGGAGTGTTTTTTTGTTGTTATGCATAGGGTCACTATGAGTTGACCCAACTTGATGGCACCTAACAACAACAACAACAACATATACGTATACATATACATATACACAGTGGAGTATTACTCAGCCATAAATCAAATTATGTCATTTGCAGGAAAATGGATGGAACTAGAGGATATTATGTTAAGTAAAATTCATTAGCCACAGAAAGATAAGCATTTCATGTTTTCTCTCATATATGGAAGCTAGAATTTAAAAGGAAAAAAAATAACCTAAAAATGGTAGAGGCACTACTAGGGAAGGGTAAAAGGACTGGTAGGGAGGAGGAGAGAGAGGAGAATAAGAGAAGATAATTGGGAGGGTGGGTATGATCAAAGCATGATATATGAAAGTATGGAGATGTCACTGTGAAACCCATTACTATATAAAATTAGTATAAATTAATAATTATTTTAAAAGTTACTGTCAACATACTTTAAAAAAATGAAGTAAAGGGCTTTTGGAACAAATCCATCTCTGGAGACCGATGAGAACAAACACCCTATTTACCATTTCCTCCCAGGATTTCCCTAGCATCTCTCTACAGAGATAGCAATCTGAGACTTGTCATCCAAAGTGGGGAGACAGATCGTGACAGTGCACCTTCAGAAACCTGCCCTCTGCCTCCGCACCTGGAGAGCCCTGAGGCGGGAGGCGCCAGGCGCCGTGGGCAGACAGGGTGAGGGAGTGGCCCCCTACCTCATCTGCTCCCCTTGGCTCCTGCAGGCAAACACCTGGAGCCCTCCTAGCAGGTCCAGGGTTGTCTTGGGATGGAACTCCAATCTGACATGGGGCTGTGTGGCTGCGCCAATCCGTTCCTTATGCCACGCACCCCACCTCCTGCACACACACACATGTGCACACACGTACACGTGCATATACCCTGGGCTACTGCATGCCATCTCCGAGTGTTGGAGAGAAGCAGCTGGAGTAGAGGAAAGGGTGCTGGGTTTGGACTCAGCTCTTGCATGTCATGCTAGCTAGAGGCCCCAGAGCCTGTGACTTTACCTCTCTGCATCTTTGTTTCCTCTTTGGTAAAATGAGGATCCACTTATTTTGAGCACCTGATAGGCAGCAACTATAGTAACATCGGGACTTAAGAAGTGCAGAGTACCATGCCCAACTCTTTATATGCATGTTCTCACCTAATCTTCACCATTGCACCATAATGTAGATTCTATTATTATTATTTTTGTGTGGTTGTATGTGTGGTACTTGAGGGTTGAGCCCAGGGCCTCTCATATACTTTGCAAGTGCTTTGCCATGGGGCTACACCCCTACCCCATGTTGTTGTTGTTGTTGTTGTTGTTGTTGTTATTATTATTATTATTATTATTTATTTTGAGTCAGAGTCTTGCTAAGTTACTCAGGCTGCCTCTGGCCTTGAACTTGTGATCCTCCTGCCTCAGCCTTGTGAGTTGCTGAGATTACAGGCATGTGCCACTGTGCCCTGCTGGTAGGTTCTGTTATTATTCCCATCTTACCTAGAGGGAAACCAAGGCTACAGAGGGTAAGCACCTGATTCACAAAGTCTCACAGCTTCTATATGGCAGGGCTGGGATTTGAACCTCAGCAGTTAGAACCTGAGCTCTCAGCCATTTTCCTTCCCTTTGATTTCTTCTTTCCAATCCAGTCCTCATATGCAGTCCTAGGCAGCTTCTTCTTCTTCTTCTCCTTCTCCTTCTTCCAGTGTTGGGGACTGAATCCAGGCCTTGTGGCATGGTAGGCAAGTGCTCTATCACAAAGCCACATCTCCAGATATCTTTTTAAATCACATGCCTGCTTATCTCATGCTTAAAGCAAGCACCAGCTTTCCTTTGCTGCCCTTTGAAAAGCAAATGCCTGAGCTGGGCCTTCAAAGCCTCACTTTTCATTCTCCTTTGCACAGGCCTGTTGTTGCTGTTGTTAGGTGTTGTCAAGTTGGGAGTCCGACTCATCGTGACTCTGTGCACAACAGAACAAAACACTCAACACTATGCCATGCCCGACACTTATTGTCAGTGCTTCTCTGCTATTCATAGGGTTTTCAATGGCTGACTGTTTTTTTTTGGGAGTGGGCTGCTGGGTCCTTCTCCCAAGCCTACAGCACCTAGTGTTCCAGGCAGTCTCCCATTCAAGTACTAACCAGGCGCGACCCTGCTTAGCTTCTGAGATCTGACAGGATTGGACGCCAGGGTGGTACAGCTGCAGACTTGCACAGGCCTGGAGACTGGTAAGAGTGCTGTTGGACAAACATGGAGTATGTGTGCGTGTCTGGGACAAAGGTGGGGGGTGGAGACCTGGGGGTCCACGTTGTCTCATCTCTGGGCACTTCCTCCAAACCCTGCATTTCCTCCTCCACTCTTGCTCCCCCATCCCAGTTCCCAGTGACAGTTGGTGTAATTAGAAGCTCAGCATGGAAATCACAATAGCAATGGAAATATTAGGAAAAGTCAAACAAGCATCTACCACTACGCCCTAAGGGCCAGCTATGTGCCTAACTTCGTGCTTGGTTCTTTGGGTTGAGAGAGAGTGAAGGTGTCAGTCTCTGTTCTTGAGGAGACAACTGTCTTTGTGACATGGGAAACAAGGAGGTGCTGACCTGTTCCACTTTGATGCTAGCTGGAGGCTATAGCTTAACAAGAAAGCACAGAGAAATCGTGGCGGACTTCCTGGGGGAGAAGGCATTGGTCCTGAACCTTTGAAGGCGTAGGGAAGGGAATTCCAAGACTGGGGAGAGAGTTACGCATTAAAGAGCTTCCATGCCTTGCCCCATCACATGTGCATGGCAGCCAGAGCTGTGCCTGCTCCCCCTGCTCTTTGTACCTTTGCCATCCCTAAAGGCTGCTCCCCACCATCCCAGAACATACAGCTTCCTTTCGTTTCCTTGTGCCTTTTCTCCTGAGGGTTGTTCCCCCAGATGGCAGGCATGTGCCCATCTTTGCCTGGCTAACTCCCAGTGATCTCCAGGCTCACCTTAGGAACCACTTCCCTGGGCCCCAGCTGGGTTTGGTCCCCTTGCTTGCTCTGCTCACTGTCTTCTGTTTTCCCAGTGGGACACTTGCCAGCCTCTCTGGTTATGGCTGAATTCATTCCTTCATAGTCCCACTGGTGAACTCAAGGAGGCCAGGGTCTGTGTCTGTCCTATTTACCTCCATACCCCCAGTACCTGCATGCAGTAGGTGCTCCATAAATGTCTGTGGAGTTAATGACTGAGTGTTTGATAGTTGGTAGCTAGTCATCTTCTTAGCACTGACTTGCATACTCTGGCTAATACCTCTACCTCTGCTACTGTTCTCTGCCCCGGTCTTCTGGGTCCTGGGTCCAACCCCAGCCTAGGAGTGAAGAGTTGTACCCAGTGAGCCCCAGGGATACTGGTGATGTCTTGAGAACAGGGCTATGAAAGCCACAATGGGCCTGATCCAGAGCACTTGTCCCTGCTAATTATTACGGACAAGCCTCCTTATTGAACCTCGTCCTCTTATTGACATTCGGATGCATGAGCCGAGGCTGTTGTTTTAAATGCACTCATTAGCCACACAAATCAGTCCTGTTGACAGAGCACCTCTGAATTAAGCATCTCGCCGTAGTCATTGGACAAGGAGCAATTTATAATGCCATTAGCAACGCTTTCGAAGGTTACAGGCATCAAAAATTGTTCAGCCGTAATTATTCTTAATGGATACAAGGAATAAACTGACGCAGGACAGCTTTTTCATTAGCCTTCAATCAAGGCTGATGGCTTTGAGAAATGTACAGTAAGTGCGTTTTGGGGAGAAATAATGATGTTACAGCACCTTTCCCAGGAAAATGCTCTTGGTACACAGCTTAACTTTTAATGGCCTTAATTTGACATAATTAAAAAAAATTTGAATTTGTTTTTGAAGATCTTGAAATAAATTATTTGGTTCCCATTTTTAACCCTTTGGGGAACTGGAGCAGAACAGCAGGGAAAGAGAAAAGGCACCGAGCTCTGAGAATACAGGGGCTATTGGAGGAGCTGGGACTTGCAGGGCAGGGGATCGCAGAAAGCCCACCTAGCTTGTAAGTGTGACCACCGCACCCCCATTCCAGGGTTCCTCAGTGACCTTGGGAAGGATTGGCTTTCTGAGTAGCCAGGCCCAGGGGGTCTACACCTGTGGAGCTTGTTTGCATAACCCAGGGAGTGGGGCCTGGACAGAGAGAGAGAAAGAAATCCTATACCCAGAGGCAGGGTGGGCTAAGAAAGCATGCTGTTATTGTTAGGTGCTATTGAGTCAAATCCGACTCCCAGCAACCCTCATAGGGTTTTTTGATTATTTCAGGATTGTTTTCAGGAGTGGGCTGCTATGTCCTTCTCCCATTTTTGCGGTGCTGGGGATCACACCCAGAGCCTCAAGGAGTGCAGAGCAGCACTCTACCAACTGAGCTAAACCCCAGCCCAAGGAAATATAGAACTGGGAATAAGCCCAGGTCCTGGGCTGTGAGACCTCAGGCAAGTGATTGCAGTTATCTGAGCCCCAGTTTCTTCATCTATGAGCTAAGGATGACAATATCTATGTCTTGAGGCTATTGTGAGGGTTTGATAAGAGAACTGACATGATAGTCAGTGGCTAGTGCCTGGCATACAGTTGGTGCTTAATAAATGTTCATTCCTGAGATCAGAGATTGATTGACCTCACAATAGTAGTTTCTATTGTTCAAAGTGAGAGCACTGAATACTCTAGAAATGTAATAACATGGGGATAATTATGTTTGCCAGAACTTGTCACAGTGCACTGAATATAGATGAACAGAAGCTGCTTCAGGAAGGAGAAGCGGGGATAAGTGTGTCCTTAACCACAGGAAACACCAACTGGCGCCCCACCTGTTTTCTAAGGAGAATGGTTCAGTTGAATGCAGGACTTTTTCTTTGCTAAATGGAAAATGCAAGTTTGGGGCAGAGCTGAATTGCTGGGACAATGAAGAGGATGACACAAAGCAGGAGAGGCCAAACTCCTGCCTTTTCTACCCTTCATCAAAGTGGGATCAGTATTTCCCCCAAACAAATGATAAATGAATCAGTCCTTCCAGCCTGGTAGATTGAAAGTGGATCAAAATATCACCTGCCTGGGGTGTTCACGTGTATAGTCCCATGCTGACTGTACCAAGAAGGTGCCCACTCAGAATTTATCATGTTGAGCAACAAGGCTGAGGCATATTTATTGTATAATCACTGTCACTCAACATTCCTCCCAGGACTAGTTGGCAACAGCAGACACAGTGGAGCAGCCTGGTGTCAGGTTAGCAGAGCCGGAATCTAATCTTGGCTCTGTCACTACCCACCATGTGACCTTGGATACAACACCTCCTCCCTTTCCATCAGACTTTTCATCTGAAAGTGTCAGAGCATCTGGAAGTCTCCACTTCAGATGCCAGGAAAATTCACCATCATGGTATAATCTTCATCAGGCCAGCTTAAGGATAGATGGAAGCCAAGACAAAGGCTTAAGGGAGTTTTATGGCTAAAATATTCTGAATAGCAATTGTTCCAACCGTTGGATTAGTGTTCTCTGTGACTGGGAGGGGTAGACATTGTTGCACCCTGGTAGATTATGGGGTATCTGTGGTCAGTAGAAGTTTGTCATGGGTTCCACTGGTGGACAGGCTCAAGGCCAAACACTGAAGTAGAGACTGGGAGCTGGCAGATCTGATTCTACTCCAGGCTCAGCTAAACTTGTGGGGTCCCAGCTTCCTCATGTTTACATCCTATGGAATTTGGACTAGACTCTGTTTATCTTTTCTTTTTTCCCTCCCTTCTTTTCTTCCTCCCTTCTGCTCTCCTTTCCCCTTCCCTGCCCTACCCTCTTCCTTTCCTTTCAAATTTAATTTTCAAGAATTATTTTATAAGCCATGGTGCATGCCTGTAATCCCAGCAGGTCAGGAGGCAGAAGGCAGGAGGATCATAAATTTGAGACCAAAGGCAGTCTGCATAACTTAGTGAGAGTTTGTCTCAAAAAGTTAAAAAAAAAAAAAAAAAAAAAAAAAAAAAAAAAAAAAAAAAAAAAAAAAAAAAAAAAAAAAAAAAAAAAAAAAAAAAAAAAAAAAAAGAAAAGAAAAGAAAAGAAAAATGGGCTAGGGGTGCAGCTCAGTGGTCCAGCACTTGCAAAGCATGCAAGTGGCGAGGCTCTGGGTTCAACCCCCAGTACCACAAACAAACAAACAAACAAATAAAAAAAGAGTCATCTTACATAGAGTGATATGTCAAATAAAGATGGAGCTCATCTGGTTGAAGTCTGGGTGGGTTTCCTCCTCCCTAGGCCCCTCTAACTTCCTATGCAGATCAGTATGGCTCTCAGAGCTTAATGTCTCCTCCTGAGATGGCCCTCGCCTTCCCTTGAAGTCTCACCTCCTGCTATCTCCTCCCACCCCCAATCTCATCCCAACATTGGCCAACCTGCTATTTCCCAAGTGTGCTAATTCCTGACGCTCTTCTCTGCCTTTGCTCCTGGTGTGTCTTTTCCCTGGGAAGCTCTTGCTTCCTCTCTGTCTGGAAAAGTCCAACTCCTGCTTTGGGACTGACCTTAAAGGTTACCCATCCAGGAAGCCTTACCAAGTGCTGATGCACAAGGAGTCTCTTGTGCATCTTGGTTCTCACAGGTCTTTATAAACCAACAGGCAGCAGATGGATCAGAGGGTATTTTAGTCATGGGGCACATGCCTTTCCTCCTGGATATACTGCAAACACCTATGCGCAGTGGATCATGTTTCTGTCCGTCACTTGGCACCAGCAGCACCTGCTGGGAAGTCCTCCATACTCCCTGCATGGGGCCTGGTATACCATGGGATCCCAGCACTTCTAGGGGGTGGCCAATAGTAGGTATCTACCTAGCACAAGTCCAGGTGTGTTCAGGTGACTCCCCAACATAGGGTGTAGCACAAATGAATCTCTCGTGGGGCTTGGCACCCAGTGGGACTTGCCCAACACAGGCTCGGGCCTCGGAGTTCAGGAAATGTTTGCCAAAAGGAATTTCAGTGGAACAGAAGCCCAATTCAGGAAAGCAGCTCGCTTCTCCCCAGTCCAGGTGACTAGCATTTGCCTTCCCTTCACCAACAATAGAAAGAGCAAATGTAACCTCCTCCGACAGCTAGGAGCAAAGGGGGCTGTGGGTTTGGGACGCCGGCAGAGGCCTGTGGGGTAATGAGCAGATACTCTCTCCTTATCACCATCGCGTGTTCTCAAGCTATTACTCTCGTCATCCTCCCGGCTCAGCCTCCATTTGGCCTTTTTCTGATAAACACCAATATCTGTGCAAATTCCTGAGACCGGCTGCCTCCCCAGCCCAGGGGCTGCTCTGCTGGAACTCCAGATGTGTGATAAGCAGGGAAATACATTTTCAGTCCACTAAGTCATCACATTTTTTGACAACGGTTCTCAGGCGCGTGCAGATCGCCCATGACTCATATTGCCTTCACTCACAGAGGGCTTCGGGAACCATCCAAACCATCACCAGACTGTCAGGTGTCAGCTCCTCCCTGGCCTCGCATTTTGAGAGGCCCTCTGAGGAGCCCCAAGTCCTGAGACAGCAAGGCAGTAGGCTCTGGTGAAGGGAGAGGGCTATGTGGCTCTCTTGGGGTACCTTGACTCCTCCACCTGCCCAATGGAGGTGGGACGGATTTCACAATGTCTCAGGGGCTTTCTGGCTCTGGCACCGATCCTTTTAGTTTTCTACTGTTTGGGGCACAGGAGGGTAGGACCCCTTTGCTGTGTAATGTCAGGGAGGCTCGTAGTTCTGGGAGAATGTCACAGTAGGGATTGTCTTTTCAGGCATAGTAATAACAGTATCTCTTCCTTTCTAGGAATGGCTTACCTTTTTATAGCTCTGGAATCAGGCAGACCTGGATTCAAATCCTTGTCACCTTACCACTAGTGGTGTGACCTTGGGCAAGTTATTTCCTCTCTCTGGGCTTCTGTTTCCTTCCATAAAATAAGATGATGTAAAATACTTACAGCACAGGCCTTTGAACGCTGGAAGTAGCCATAAATGTTGCCTTTTTAAAGGCCGTGTTAATGATGATCCTTCTAAGGCTCCTTATGAGGTAATGGTTACTATTCGGATTTTACTGGCAAGAGAAATGAAGTGCAGAGAGGTTAAATAACTTGCCAGAAGGTCACAGGCTGGGTTTGTCCCCAGGCCTTATCTGTCCCCAGCTTCGTGCACTGTGCACTGAAAAGCAGGATCGCAGCCCACATGTGCTTTGCCCCTCACATAAAGCTGCCTGTGGCCAGCTGGTGCTGGCATCTGTGGATATGCAGGGGACCCGGTGAGAACCTGTGTGTCGGGCAGGGTTGTAGGGAAGCAGTCAGCCTTTGGGGGTTCCAGACCCTGGAGGGGGTGTGTGGACTGGGACCAAGATGTGGAAGTCATCTGGTCATTTCAATTTGGACTTTTGTGGGAAAAAAAATTTTGAGAAGAAAATAGATTGCAGTCTGTTAGAGACCCAGAGGCTGCAAATCATTCTGAAAATTAGCTTTCTATGGGAAAATCTATATACTAATTAACTCCATGGCCTCTCTAACGAGTTTAAGCACAATAAGGCCTCTGAAAATATCGAGGCATTTTGCAGCTGCCTTAAATTCTACCTAGGGAGACATGCTCATGGCTCATGAGGCTGATGGGGGCTCCGGGATGAAAGAAGAACCTTAAATGATTCATTTCCAAGGGCAGGAGATGGGGAGCTGTGACTTTGGTCTTTTGCAGGGAGAGGCACAGGGAGCAACTTGGTTGGTAGCTGGGCGTGGCCCAGGACGTCCCACTTGTCCAACTTGCACCTTCAGTGTGAAGCTTGGGAGGCATTGCCAGGGTTAGCCAGGCAGAGAGGGGCTGCCAACACAAGGTGGGAATCTCCCGCTGCCATGGCCATGTGGCTGTCCTAGTGGCACAGTGCTGCTGTGAAGGGGCTGGAAGGGGCAGCAAATTCCTCTGTGAGATGCGAGGGGAGTTCACCCCACCAGCAGAACTTGGGGCCCATCTGCTCTTCACCCCTGAGACCAGGTGGCTCCTCCTGGTTGGCCCCTTTGGACCACTGGCCTTTGCCTGTCATGCCTTAGAGATTGCAGCCTGTGCAAAGAGTGGCCTGATGCTGGGCACATGGCACACACAGGTGCTCACTCCCATGAGTGCACATGAATAGTCACATGTCTGTGCAGCCGCCACTCACCTGGACACCTGACCACATGTGTATATGCAGAGCCACGTGTGCATGAACACATACTCACAGGCACATCTCCATTCACCACTGCACACAGCACCCCGGCTGGGAATCCCACTCCCTGTCGCTCCCTGTTGCTCCCTGGAAACAGCTCACCAACCCACAGCCTGCAGCCCCAGATAATCCCCGAGAGTGCCCCTCAGTGTGCCATGCCTCTGGGGGTGGCAGCCCAAGCCCCCCCTGCTTTTATGCTCTCCAGAAGACACACACTAGTGCCACTCAGTGCCCCTCTCACTGCAGCAACAGCCCAGGCGTGATTCTGAACAGAAATCCCCATGGGGCCAGTCCACAGTGCCCATGTCCCTCTGGGTCTGGGCTGCTACTGCCCACCGGCCTCAGCAGTGTGTGCCTTGCTCTGAGTAGGAAACATCTCAAGGCCAAAGGCACTGTCCAAGACCTGTGCAGTTAATAAGGAAGTGAGCAGGGAGTAAGGGGGGCCAGGCCTGCTGGCAGTGGGGGACCCCTGTGGCTCCCAGGCCATTCTTGCTCAGAGGCTCTCATCACTGTGGTGGTGGTTGTTATGGGGCGCCATCGAGTCAGATCTGACTCATAGCGAATCGATGTACAACAGGAGACACTACCCAACACTGTGCCATGCACATTGCCTTATTGTGCTTGAGCCCAATGTTGCAGACTCTGTTTCTTCTCATTTTGAGTTGTGCCACATCAGCAAAAGGTGGTCCCAGGGTCTTTCCTCATCTCCCATCATTAAGATTGACTCTACTTTGGAGAGTCAACTCTTCCCCAGTCTTTTATTGAATGCCTTCCAGCCTGGGGGTGGGCGGTGCTCATTTTCTGGCACTACCTTTGCCAGTGCTTCTCTGCTTTGTGTGTGTGTGTGTGTGTGTGTGTGTGTGTGTGGTACTGAGGGTTGAACCCAGGGCCTCGCACTTGCATGCTTTGCGAGTGCTGGACCACTGAGCTGCATCCCCAGCCTTTTTTTTTTTTTTTTACTTTTTGAGACAAGGTCTCGCTAAGTTACACAGACTGCCTCTGGTCTCGAACTTGCGATCCTCTTGCCTCCACCTTCCAAGCCGCTGGGATTAGAGGCTTGCACCACTGCACCCGGTTTGCTTCTCTGCTTTTCATAGGTCTTTCAATGGCTAATTGTTTCAGGAGTGGGCTGCCAGGTCCTTCTCCCTAGTCTGTCTTAGTCTGGAAGCTCAGCTGAAACCTGTCCACCATGAGTGGCCCTGCTGATATCTGAAATACCAGTGGCATAGCTTTTCAGAATCACAGCAACATGCAAGCCCCGACAGCACGATAAGCTCCCTAGGTAGACACGTGGAGACGTTACTGAGATACCTGTTTTTTTTTCCCTTCCCCTTTTATGTGTTTACCATGTGCCTGGAACTTTATAGAGTGTTTTACTCCCCTGTCTCACACTTTCATTTCTCATTGAAGAGCCTGAGGCGGAGAGCAGTGAAGTTACCTGTTCCAGGCCCATCCCAGGGGGTAGCAGGCTGGGACTTGGGTGGGGCACATCTGATTCCAAAGTCCGTTCATTATGTTAAACCATCTCCAAGGTGTCTGGCTGAACCATTAGAGACCCCTAACCAAGCATGAGTGAGAATATCTAATAAGTGAATAAGTGAAAAAGGAGGAGGCTGTGGGTGGCTCTCTTCTGATGGAGTATGAAATGAGCAGAAGCTGCACTTGGTTGAGGGGGAGACCTGAAGTGGAATCCCAGCTCTGTCACTCCTGGCTGAGTGACCTTGAGCATATGGCTAAGTCCAATTCTTATCTTACTAGGCCTTACAGCCATGGGTTTTCTAGACACTAGTTTTCTGGCTTCTGTCCTCACTGGCCTCCCTTTCTGGGTCTTCTTAACTGGTCCTTCCTCCTCTCCCCAGCTTCTTCACCAGGAATTGACTCCAGCTCAGCTCCTCCTTGGGTCATACTGGTGCTCACTCCTCTGTGAGCACATCCAGTCTCATGGCCTAAAGTATTGTCTTGGGCTCATGCCCTGCCCATGTGCACCTCTGCCCTTGAGCTCTCAATTAACCCCAGACTCACACAGCTAACCACCTCCCCCATCTCCAATTAGGTGTCTAGTATCCACCTTAAGGGATAAGGCCCTGCCAGTTTGTCAGGCCCCAAGGTCTTGGAGAACTCCTTGATCTTTTCTTTCTATCATCTGCCATAACTAATCAGTTAGGACCCTCACTGGCTCTTCTTTCCAAATACACCCAGGATCTGACCACTTCTCACAAGGTCATCACTGCCTGGAACACCCTTCTCCCAGAGAGCCACCAGGTCCATCTGGGTCCACTGTCCTCCCTCACCTGGTTATTGCAACAGCATTCTTAACTGGTTTTGCTTCTTCCTTGTGCCCTACAGTGGTTTTAACCCAATAGCAGAGAGCCTTTGAAATATGACTCATGTATACTCTCCTGTGCTTAAACCTAGCAACAACTTCCCTGTCTCACTCAGAGTAAAAGCTAAAGTATACAATGATTCCAAAGAATGCCATTGTTGATTGGTCTCTATCGCTCCCAATGATCAATACCCTCCATGAGCCTACCTGACTTCCTTTTTAGAGAGTCCTTCCTCAACCACTACTCCAGTCCCAGGAACTTTGCACCTTATGCTCCATTGCTAGAATATTCTTCCCCAGGCATCCACGAGGCTCGCGTGCTTCTCCACCAAGTCTCCTTTCTAGTGCAGTCTCCCCTCACCATTATGTTTTAAATGTCTCCATCCCATAACAAGCCTTTCTATACCTTGCATGTGCATGTGCTTAGCATGGATCACCTCCATCTTGCTCCTTATTTTATGTACTGATTATATTTATTGTTGTATTATTGATTCCATCTAGGACACTTGCTCCATGGGAATAGATGTCTATCTATTTTGTCCACTGAATATTCCCATTGCCTGTTATTGTTCCTGTCCACAGTGGACATCAAAACCATGATTTATTTATTCCATGATTATGGTTTCTTAACCTCCACAACCTTGGTCTCTGAGTAACAGTGGGTTGTTTTCAGGATTAAGTGGTGCATGTAAACATCTCAGCACTGCTTGCACAAACAGGTTTCAACAGTGTTCTCCCCACTTCTGTAGGGACTTCTCAGATCTCTGCATCACTTCAGACACTGCTGATGCTTTGGCTCCTTTGGTTCCCTGGAATACAGTATGTGGGGCCTCCACTCCCTCCTCCAGAGACTTCCCCTTGCCCATCACAGGCCCCGTGGGAAGATTCCCCAAGATGAATTTGCTCTCTGGTGCCTCAGACCACAGACATAGTGCTAGACTGGGATGTGGGGAAGCCCAGGTCCCTGCCTACCCTGCTGATTCCCAGAGAGATAAAAACTGTAATGGTAGGAAAAGCCCTAGGACTGAAGAAGAAACTTGCCTCACGAATAGTGAAATGCATGATTTTAATAGTTAGTAAAGAAGAATTAAGAGAGAATTAAGAATTAACAGTGAGCAATACAATATAATTATATATATCACATATATACATATATATATATATATATATAAATCATATATATATATGAACAATTTTATCAATAAGCTTGCAACTTCAGTGCTGACATTGTCCTAGCAAAGGAATGTATAATGAAGGCCTTGTTGTTCTTTGAGGGTCCATTATTGCTGTAATGCAGAAAGTGTAAATAAACTTTCCCCCTCCAAATTGCAACACACACACACACACACACACACACACACACACACACACACAGGACCAATCATACAGTGTAAATGTTATGTTTTCCATCAAGATGGAAAGTAAAAACAAAAGCAGAACTGTACAAAACTGAGAAGCTGAACAGGAGCCTAAACTAGAACTGGAGCCATGAGACATGATAACTGTGCTTGACTCTCTCCCAACCCGTGAAAAATATTAATTCAGTAAGGTTATGCTGGTGTCTGGAGCTGATGGTGTACAGATCTTCACAGCAGGAGATGGTTGCAATCCGCTGCTGGTATTTCCCCTTCCTTCTCCTCCCTTTTAAAATTTCCCTCTCCTTTCTTTCATTTCCCTTTCTTTCCCTCTCTTCTTTTTTCCCCTTTCCCTCCTTCCTTCCTTCTTTCCTTCCTCTGTCCATCTCTCACTCTCTCTCCTTCTTCAAATATGCTAGACCACTTGTGATTGTGACTACCTTGTGCCCGATGCATGGGATACAAAGACGAACAAGAGCAGATCCTTGGTCTCACAGTTTTAGTCTTGCAGGACAGACATGCATGTGAGCCACTATATCCTTTAAGTGATGTTTGAAGACCCAGAGGAGGGCAGGCCTGGGAAGGCCTCACAGTTGAGGCTGGAAGAATGCACGGTTAAGGGTGTATGGGGGGCTTTCTAGGAAAAAAAGAAAAGCAGATCCAAAGGGACTGAGGTAAGCATGTGCATCTGTTTGTGTTGGGGGTTGCAGAACAGGAGAGCATATTCATGAGTCTGCCTTGCCCTTCATCTTGAGAAACTCTGGTCTGCCTGGGCTCCCTGAAGTAATTTCACCATCAGTGAAATGAGGCCTTAGAATAGGGGGACACATGTTTTTGGAGGTATTGGTGTGGGAAGCAAAGGCCACTGGCCATAGCTCTCACATCTCTTCTGTCCCTAACTAGATAGAGTTGAGTTGGCCTTTCTCCTCCATTGGGTGTCTCCTCCTTGGGACTGCTGTGTGCCCATGTTGGGTGCTCAGGATTTGCAGGTCACATGAGACCTTGTCCATACTTCTTACCATTGGGAGTGATTTCCTGAGACCTAGAAGTCTGTTAGATTTTTCAAGCACAGGCTGGGCTGTCCATGGGCTGGTGGCTTCCATAGTCAGGAAGCTGGGCCGTCTTGGTAAACCCTGACCTTCAGGGGGCAAGGGCTTGCCCCTTCCTAAGACCAAGCCCTGGATGAGCAGGGAGAGGCCCAGCACACTCTGAGTCCTCTGGGACTCGGTCCCAGCCTTGCCCACTTCCAGTGGCTTCTGTGTGGTAGAGGGGCTGAGTGGCCATTCTCCCTCCTCTTTAGGCCTAGCCCTGTGCTCTGGGCACTTCCTGCCTGAGTACTGACTGACGCTAAGCTTGGAAGCCATGTGACAGAGACGTGACTTCCTGAGCTGAATGTGGCACCTCGTGCCTGTAATCCCAACTTTAGGAAGATGAGGCAAGAAGATCAAAAGTTTAAGGCCAGCCTGGGCTATATAGCCCAGGAGGAAAGAAAGGAAAGAAAGAAAGAAAAGAGAGAGGGGGGGGGGAGAAGAGGAGAAGCGAGGCAAGATGAGGAGAAGAGAGGATAGAACGGAAGGGAAGGGAAGGGAAGGGAAGAGAAGAGAAGAGGAGAGAAAGAAAAAAAGAAATTGAAAGGAGATGATTTCCTCCTTCTCCTTTCTGGGTGGCAAGGGTGTGTGTGACTGGTAGAATCCATGGCCATTGCAGCAAGAGCTGAGGACTCTGGCAAGCTCAGGACAAGGGTTGGAAGAAGGCTGATGTGGAGTTTGGCACTTAATGAATGCTGGTGGATGGTGGTTTTCAGCTCCAAAAGTTCAAGGGCCTCTGTCTTTTTACTGTTGTCCAGTAAAACCACACACATTGTTGGTGCTTGGGTAGATATTTGTTGAGTGGTTAAATGGGTGGGTGAATGAAGGAATGAATGAATGATTTTATAGCCTATCTTCTAGCTCCTTCAAAGAGCCTCCATTTGGATGGATGGTCTCAAGCTCAACTCAAACTGCTTCTACTAACTTGAGTCTGGCATATCCTTTCCAAGGAGCTAGGCTCAGCATCTATTCCTATTTCCCACTTCCTTCTCCAAGGCTGATGTTAGACCCACTCATGCCCACAGTGTACCTTGGACCTATTTCCTATAGCTGACAGCTACACATTTACTAAATTTCTAGTGTGATTCCCCAGATTATTACTCTGTCAGTAAAGAGACTTACGAGACCTCATATTGCCGCCTTTTATCCAATGGTCCAGTGATCCTGGCAGGCTGGGGCCTCTATACAAAACCCAAATGAGCTGGGTGCAGTGGTGTACACCTGTAATCCCAGTGACTCAGGAAGCAGATACAGGAAAATCGCTAGTTCCAAGCCATAGGCAGCCTGTGTAACTTAGCGAGATCCTGACAAAAAAAGAAAAGAAAAGAAGAAGAAGGAGAGGAGAAGGAGAAGGAGGAGAAGAAGAAAGAAAAAGAAAAGAAAAGGCAGTGCATCCCAGTGGCAGAGCACTTGCAAAGTATGTGTGAAGTCCCTGGTTTCAATCCTCCTCCCCTCAAAAAAGCACCCAATGCATGCAGCCTGACAGTGAGTAGGACCAGGTTGTAAAAACATTCCGCAATGTGTCCACAAAATGACTTGCCCTGAGTCATTTAACTAGTAAGCAGTGGCTGGCTCTTAATGACCTTGTTGTTGTTGTGTTGTTAGGTGCCTGGGAGTCATATCTGACTCATAAAGACCCTTATAGGGTTTCAATGGCTGATTGTTTTGGGATTGCCTGGGGAGTGGATCACCATGTCCTTCTCCTATTTTTGTGGTGTTGGGAATCAAACTCAGGACCTCAGAGATTGCAGAGCGGCGCTCTACCAACTGAGTTAAATCCTAGCCCTTTAATGACCCTGTTGTTAGGTGCAGTCTAGTCGGTGTCTGACTCATAGCAACCCTAGTACACTATTATCAGTGCTTTTCTGCTATTTATAGGGTTTTCAACGGTGGATTGATTTTTGGGAGTGGGTTGCCGGGTCGTTCTCCCAAGCCTACAGCACCTGGTGTTTCCAGGCGGTCTCCCATCCAAGTACTAAGCAGGCCCGACCCTGCATAGCTTCTGAGATCTGATGGGATCGGATGCCACAGTGCTACAGCTGCAGGCCTTAATGACCCTAGTGTGCAGTAAGTTGCCTAACTTTGGATTCTAGCTCTAGCACTTCAGCTCTTGGAGCCTTAGTTTCCTCACCTGTAAAATGAACATAAAATTTCCTACCTCAAAGAGTTGTTGGGCAGACTCAAAGAGTTAATATGTGTAAGATGGTTAGAAAGGACTTCACGAGCTGGATATTGTTGTTATTGTTGTTGTTAGGTGTTATCAAGTAGAATGTTGTCCATTTGCTGTGCATTGACTGTGGCTCAGATATAGGACTCAGCATTTCACTGGAGTATCTTACTGAATCCTCACAACAAACCTATGGAATCCTGTGGGTGAGACTACTGAGGCCTCAAGAGACAATGACGTTTGCCCCCAAAACACACCATTGGCCTCTGCATGGTAGGGCAGGGCAGACTCAGCTCTTTCTGCCTCTGGAGTCTCTCTTCCTCCTCCTCCTTCTTCTCTCCTCCTCCTTCTCTTTTCTTTCTCCTTCTCCTTCTCTTTTTTCATGGTACTGGGAGACTGAATCCATGGCCTCACAAATGCTTTGCAAGTGCTGTTCCACTGAGCTATGCCCCCATTTTTCCACTCTTTTTTCTTGAGACAATGTCTTGCTAAGTTGCACAGGCTGCCTTTGTCCTCGAACTTGCGATCCTCCTGCCTCAGCCTCCTAAATCGCTGGGATTACAGGTGTGTGCCACTGCACTCAACTAAGTCCATCTTCTTATAGAGGGCTACACTCAACAACTTCATATTCCAACCCCCTGCCCTGCAGCACCCCCACTCCACCCCAAGCAACTCCCAGCATACACAATGAAGAAAGGCCGGTGGAAAGGAAGCCTCCTTTCAGCCCTTGGGACTGCAGGGGAGCACAGGCTTACCTGAGCTCTGCAGGTAAGCCAACCTGGCTAGAATTCTAGAGACAGGCCTGGAGCTGAGCTCCCGCCCACCCCTCCCCAGGAGCAGCAGCAGCCGCAACAGCAACACTTCTTTTAAGTCAAATGTTGCCTGGAAGTCATTGCTTCAGCAATTACCTCTGAAACCCATTGTTTCCTCAGCCCCATTAACATGTCAGATCCTGGCAGCGGCTGACGGGGCAAACACCCCTCGGAGGGCTGCAATTCAATTTAAGGATCACCTCCCCTGCACAGACAGCCTCCAAGCCGGCCCATCTCCAGATTTCACCAAACCGAGGAGAGAGTCTCAGGGCACAGTTTGATCATGCTGCTTCCTAAATTAAAAACAAAATTGTAAGTGTTAAACATCTTTAACAAGTCATTAAGCCCCAGCCATAATCCAGAAAAAGTCCCTTAATGAGTAATGACATATGTTGCGAGCGCCGTTATCTCCTAATGTTGGATGCTGAGACGGTGTGATGAAATGGCACAGTGCTCAGAAGGGATGGATCACCACTAATGGCACGATAATTCGAGGCTGTTGGGCTGAGGACCCTGGAGGGCTGGAGAGGCAGCCACAGCCAGACGGCCAGGCTGTCTCGCCTGGACGGGGTGGTGCTTGGCTTCCCCACCTGTCTTGCCCCTGGAGCCCCTTCCTCACCCCCGGGGCTGCTCTGCCTCCACACACAGGCTCAGCTCTGCTCCTGGCTCTGCCGCAGGCTGGGAACCCACAGTTGAGCACCAGGACGCACGCATCATCCCATGGCCGTGGGACCTCCCGAGCTCCTCCTGTGTCCCAGCGCTATTCTCTGGGCTCTTGTTCAAGCCAAGTATTTCCTCCCAGTTCTGTGATTGCACTGTCTTGTTCCTCTGTCCCTCCTGGCCTGGCTGCTGCCCATACCTCCTTCCTGGGCTCGGGATCATGCCCTTAAACCTCTTTCCATGTGTTGAGGTGCCTTCCTACTACCTGGGTCTCCATCTTTGAGCCCCAGAATCCCTCATTTCAGGTTTCTGGCACTAGGCTGACCATCCTGGTGGACCCCTGTCTGATGTTTATTTATTTAAGTAGCTCCAGACATGTGTAGAGTGAGTCACTGCCCCTTAATCCCAAGTCCCAGTTCTCAGCAGAGAGAACATGATAGGCCAAGTTTTGGTCATGTGGCTGCCCTGGGGCATGGGTATTGTCCGTTCACAGGGTGATGAACAACACCAAGACAACAGGACCTCTTTTTCCCACCTGGACTTCTGTGACTTCAGCCCCACATAGTCCACCACTCACCAGTGCCCTCCTCCTTGCTGGCTGCTGGAAGAGTCCAGGGCTGGGCTATTCCCTGTCCCCCGACTAGGCTCCTTGAGACCAGGAGTGTTAGCTCAGAGAATCCAGAAGCAGGGCCGGAGACAAAGACACTTCCTTCCAAGGTGGGCAGTGAGGATGGGGGAGAAGGCAGGGCAGGAAAAGGGATAAAGCCAACAGGTTTGTGTGACTCCAGGCAAAATCCACACAGTGTGGCTTCATTCTGATCCCAAAGGGACACTCTGCAGTGGAAGTTATACAACTGCCAGGAGTTAGAAGCAAGGTACCCCCACTTCACAGTTTCCTCTTTATTCATTCATTCACTCATTCATTCACAGGTTTATTCAACCCATGTTCATTGTCACATTAGGTTATTTATTGTTTATTATCTGTCAAACACTGTGCTTGGAACTTTATATACTTTACTGTATTGAAAATGCAACCATTCAGTGGCATAGATACTACTATTAGCTTAATTTTATAAGATGAGGCAACTGATATATGGAGAGGTTCAGAAAGTGACTTGCCCAGGGTCATGCAAATAGAAAGCGGTGGACTCAGGATGTGATCTCAGACTTTGGACTATTAAGTTGAAGACATGTGTATATATATATATATATATATATATATATATATATATATATATATGGAGAGAGAGAGAGAGAGAGAGAGAGAGAGAGAGAGAGAGTCTGTCTGTCTGTCTTTTCCTCCATAAAGCCTAGCTAACAGTAACTAACTGGTGCCCAAACACAGATCATTTTTAATGGCAACTTAAATACCTGGAATCCTGCTTCCCACAGAATCTCAGAGTTGGAAGGAAGCTAGGTAATCTCCTGGGTAACCCTTGCATTTAACAGATGAGGAAAACAAGGCCGAGAGAATTGGCCACTGTCCTTGAGCAAGTGAGCAGGAGAGCTGAGTGACTGGGGCACGCACAAGTTATGGAAGGAACTGTGTCCGCTGCTTTGCAGTGCTCTGCTATTTTCATGAGAGCTCAGGAAAAGTTCTCACTGCACGGTTTGCTTACAAACAACAGAAAGACATCATAGAGGAGGATCAATTCCTAACCATGCATTCAAAATTAGACCTGCAGGGGCTCCCTGCAGAGTGCTCTTGATTGGTGCCAAAGGGAAGCAGCATTGCCCATCAGTGGCTGGGGTGGGATGGCCTTGGAGGGAGCTGAGCCTGCCTCAGACTCAGAATACCCTCAACTTGTTGCTGAATTCTCCCAAGACTGCCACTCCTCACCCCACTTCTGGATCTTAGCCCTTTGTTCACCCTCAATTTTAAGTTTGACTCTTATCTTTGATCCTCTTGACTCAATGACCCTTTTGTACTCAAGAGCTTCTTGCTGTCCTGCCATGGGGATGGATTGCTGCTACCTAGCTTTGAAGAGCTTTTGAGACTTGGCTGGATGGTTGAAGGACATCATGGGTCACAAATCCTGTGATGTGAGCCTCTCAGGGCCCCGTTGGTGTCAGGATGAGTGTACAGGAACTACCTAGTTGCTGGTACAGGGAACAGAAGGTTTGAGAGCCAGAGCCATGGATTTCAGTGCTTTGGCAGGAGAATGAGGAGCTTGGGCTGAAGATAGGACTGAGGGTGGGACAAAGGCTGTCAGGTCTAGCCTGGGCAAAGTGGGCCATGTGCCCTAAGGAGAATCCCCTCCCCTTCTGGAGCTGTCTGTCTGAATGTCAAGTGCAATGGGCTAGGGTGCTTTCAAGCACATGCATTTTTGGCTCTCTCAACTAGAAAAGGGGGCTACATTCTATAGTTGCCTGCAGGAAAGGGGACATCCCATGCCTTGGCTGGGAGAGGGCAGGGGGCTGGCTTTGTCCTTCCCACTTCCTGAGCAAGTCCTGTGGCAGGGATGGAGTGGGCTTTACTTAGCTGCTGAGCTCACAGGCGTACTGGGCAAAGGGTTCAGCAAGCATCCTGGAGCAGCCTCCTAGCCTCTGCCCTATAGCAGCCTCTCTCCCCACTACCCTGGGTCCCAGAGAGGGCCAAGAAAACCCTTTTGTTCTGGGCAGACAGTACAAAGCCTCGTTACCATAGCAGCAATATCCATTTCCTCCAGCTCGGATCCGGGGCAGCAGCCCAGCTAGGCCTGGGTTCAGGCCCTGAGAAGTCCAGGGCAGAGGTCAGACCCCCCTACGTGGGGGGTCTGAGTCACAGAGACCCCAGCAATGCAGCAGCAGAATTTCAAGAAACTGGCAGTCACCAAGGCTGCCTTCCCATATCATCCAAAGCTGGGCTGGGGCCAGCCAAGTGTTGGGGATCGGGTGAGAATTTGGGGACCCAGATGCTGAAACAGAGCTGCCAGATGTTTAAACCTTTCCTAACCAGGAAGCCTTCCAGGGGCTTATGGAGCCCTGGGGGAAGTTGGGAAGAAGGTGGGGAGTGGGGAGGGTAGGAGACAACTGTCCTGGACCTATCAAGTCCTGAAATATTGATGGACCAAAGAGCTTAGAAACTCTTAAACTGCTCCAGCAGAGCCCAATAACTTTACCTGCTGGCTTGTCTCTCTCCTTCATCTGTTGGGCACTGTGGGGAGTGGGGTGTGATGGGGAAGTTGAAGGGACTAGGTGTAGATTCTAGGAACAGAAACGGGCTGAATGGGAGGCTAGGCTCAGAACTTGGCTTCTCTGCATCAGGGAATAGACATGCTCTGTGCTCTGACCTCAATGATGAAATTCAATCCTACTCCTGCCATTACTGCTTGAGTGTGCCCAAGATGCTCACCTGTCTGAACCTCAGTGTCCTCAGTGTCCTAATCCATATGACAGAAATGCTAATGCTTAGAGAGGTTTTGAGAACATGAAATAAGATCATGCACGCCATGGTTGGTGCTGGCCCACAGGAAGCACTCAGTAAACAGTGGTTAATAATAGTGCTAAGACTGGTAATAGTAATAATAGTAGTTACAATAATACTATTATTATTAATAATAATAGTAATAGTAGTAGTAGTAGTAGTAGTAGTAGTAATGCCAGTTTAGTAAGTCAGAAGTGGCTATGTATCAGCCATTTCCTCTGGTTCAGCCTAATATCAATAGGTATGATACCCCACATCTGGGGAGCTGTTAGCTCAGGCTCTGAAGTCATACAGCCTAGCTCTAATCCTGGTCCCACCACTTGCTCCTTGGATGACTTTAGGTTGTCACTCAACTTGTTTGTAGGTCTGTTTCCTCTTCTGTGACACAGGAATATGAAAGTGTTATGTGGGTCACATGAACTCATATAGGAGAAGCACTTAGAGGAATGCCTGGCACAAAGCTGGTGCTAAGCAAATGTTTGTGAAGTGGATAAATGTGGCCGGCTGGGAAAGGATGGTTATTATTCTCACTGGAGAGGAAGTGAGGGATTTGCCCAGGTCACATACCTGCGCTGAAACGCAAGCAGTGTAACTCTGAGTCCAGAGAGTGTCTTGTCATTGCTCTGGCTGCTGTCCTCTGCAGCCCCCTGTCCTGTCCAGCACAACACAGCCCTCCACTCTGATGATGGTCCATCTATCTGTCCATGTAGCCGGCCTGCTTCTCAGCCAGCCAGCTAGCTACTTCTTACCGCTCCATTCTCCCATACACTTGTCCATCTACTTCCCTCTTTCCTTTTCTCTCTTCCTCATGAAACCAACTTCTGTTGGATGCTTGAATTTGGTTGAGATAATCTAGCAATCTTGAAACCATTTTTTAAAAGTTAGGTTTATTGACTTAGTTCATCCTTTTAAGGATAGAGTTGGGTGAATTGTGACTCTTCCATATAGGTGTGTAGGCTGCTATGAAGATCCATAATATTTCCAGAATCCCTCCAATTGAATGCCTTTATAGCCAACCACTCCCCTTATCCCAGCCCTTTGATGGCTCCCCTTATCCCTTTTGATTGGTAATAGTAATACTAGTAGTAATAGTAATAATAATGCCAGTTTAGTAAGTCAGAAGTGGCTATGTATCAGACATTTCCTCTGGTTCAGCCTAATACCAATAGGTATGATACCCCACATCCCAGCCCTTTGATGACTACTGATCTGGATTCTTTCTTACAGTTTGGCCTTTTTCAGAATGAATATGACTGCAGTCAAATACCATGAAGCCTCTTAAGTCTGAGTTCTTTGACTCAGGTTAATGCATTCCAGATTCATTCTTGGAGGTGTATATTACTTGGATGCTCCATTCACTCTCTGGAGGACATCAGGATTGTTCCCACTTTTTGGCAAGTACGATGAAAGTTGCTATAAATATTTGTGTACAGGTTTTGGTGTGAACTTAAGTTTTCATTTTTTTCCTGAGTAAACACCTACAGGTGAGATTGCTGGCTCATATGGCAAGTATATTAGGTAGCTTTTGCATCTCTGTGACAAGTTACCCAACAGAACAGTTTAAGGGAGGAAGGTTTTATTTGGTTTGTGGTTCAGAGGACTTTAGTCTATAGTGTGTGTGGGGGGAAGCATGGAGGAGAGGTGGCAGCCTGTGCGGTGGAGGTTATTCATATGATGGCGACAGGAAGCAGAGAGAGAATCAAGCTGGAACTCAGGAGGCATAACCTTTAAAGGCCCACTCCTGGTGACCTACTTCCGCCAATGAGGTCCCACCTCCCAAAGTTCCACAGCCTCCCAAAACAATGTTACCCACTGGGGACCACATGTTCAAACTTAGGCCTTGTGGGCCATTTTTATATTCAAAATATAACAGCGCCTTATGCTTAAATTTATAAGAAAGTACCAAACTGTTTTCCAAAGTAACTATCCCATTTTGCATCTTCATCAGCAAAGTATGAGCATTCCAATTGCTTTGTATCCATATCAGAATGTGGTGTTGCCTGTTTTAAAATTTTTTAGCCCCTCCAGTGGGGGATGTGATGGTATCTCATTGTGGTTTTAATTTACATTTCCCTCAACTGGGTCAGTATGCAACTTCATGATAAATGGAGAAAAAATTGAGGATGTCCAAGATTTTGTTTTATTAGGTTCAACAATTAACACCCACAGAAGCAGCAGTCAAGAAATCAAAAGACATTGCATCAGGAAAAACTGTTGCAAAAGACCTCTTTAAGGTGTTGAAAAGTGAAGATGTCACATTGAAGACAAAGGTGCACCTGATTCATGCCATGGTATTTTTAGTCACATATACTTGTGAAAGCTGGACATTGAATAAGGGAGATGGGAGAAGAATTGATGCTTTTGAATTATGGTGTTGGAGACGAATATTGAATATACCATGGACTGCCAAAAGAGCCAACAGATCTGTCCTAGAAGATGTGCAACCAAAGTGCTCCTTGGAAGCAAGGATGGCTAGACTGGTTCTTATGTATTTTGAAGATGTCAAGATGGACGTTTTCTGGAGAATGACATCATGTTTGGGAGAGTGGTGGGTCAGAAAAAAAAAAAAAAAGGAAGAATCTCTACTAAATGGACTGACACATGGTTACAACAATGGGCTTAAGCATAAAAAGATTGTGTGCATGACTTAGTGTTGGATAGTGTTTCATTCTGTTGTACATAGGGTCACTATGAGTCAGACCCCACCTCTTTACTGGTGTCTGTTCAAAAATTTTTTTCACTTTTAAGTTGGGTGATTTGTATTCTTTTTTCTTTCTTTCTTTTTTCTTTTCTTTTCTTTCTTTCTTTTTTTTTTTTTTGGTACTAGGGATTGAACCCAGGGCCTCACGCTTGCATGCTTTGCAACTGCTGGACCACTGAGCTGCTACCTCCAGCCCATTTTTTTTTTTCCACTTTTTGAGACAGGATCTCACCAAATTATGCAGACTGCCTCTGGTCTCGAACTTGGGATCCTCCTGTCTCCACCTCCTGAGCCACTGGGATTACAGGCATGTGCCACCACGCCCGGCTAGGGTCATTTGTTTTCTTACTACTGAGTCTTGAGTTCTTTATATATTTATCAGATATGTGCTTTGCAAATATTTCTCTCCCAGTCTGTGGCTCACCTTTTTACTTCTTAACAGTGCCCTTCAAGGAGTAGAAAGTTTTAATTTTGTTGATGTCCATTTTATCAATATTTTTGTGAATCATGTTTTTGGTCTCATATCCATGAAATCTTTTCCTAACTCAAGTTTTTTTCCCTATTTTTTTCTAGAAATTTTACAAGGCTAATGATCCATTTTGTGTTAACTTTTATAAATGGCACTTGATAGGGGTCAATTTTCTTCTTTCTCTTTTTTCTTTTCTTTTTTTCCCTTTCTTTCTTCTTTTTCTTTCTT